>PPHD01022615.1:0-12780 GCA_002909625.1 Bambusicola thoracicus | reverse complement strand
TGCAATTAAATGAACAAAGGGAAATCCCAGCGATTATATGATCCAGACTCACCTTGCATATGTATGCTTTCAGATTTAGGGATTAAAATTACACCTAGCACTGGCACAGGCAGCATTACACACACACCTGGTACCTCCCTTGCCAGCCTCTGCAACAGTGCCGGAGGGCTCCCTTTTTCCAGGACACGTGGCACAGAACATGCTGGCTGTACTGATGCAGTACACAACTTTAAACCATGTAAAGATCAGCATTTTCTGAATGTCCTCAACTCTTGGTTGCACACATGACACCCACAGGTTACCTAACAAGCTGCTCTAATCAACCTCTAAGCCAATCCAGCAGAAAAGCCATTTTGGGAAATGACCTACTGGTGTAAGCATTTGCGAGCCCCCAAACTACACTGACATCCATCTCATCTCCAGAGTGAAAAAGGAGAACAGACCAATAATAGAGAAACTGGAGTCAGGACAGCTCTGTCTCCGTCTCCCAGACTGAGATTCTTTCAGTAGACTGACAGTGTAAGTAGAGGAAAAAAAAAAGAACAAATTATAACATGCCAACCTATGAAGTGTTCCTATTCATTTGATTTCTCATCAGCCTCAGCTGGCACAGATGAACACAATTCAATTCAGATTTATTAAAATAAAATCCTTTGAAATTCAAAGCAGAGGGAAGGCACTAAAATAGACCTCTTCCAAAATTTCAGAGATCTGCTGTCAGAATCAAAGCAGGTAAACATTAAATCTACTGTTCTGAAAGGGAAATACATACTTTTCATATACACGGTGGTAAAGAGGGATCTCCCTCTGCAGCAATTTGCTGGACCTAACAGCTTTCTTTGTTTACTTTCAATTCCTCAGCAGGATATTTCGATTCTTCCTCAGGATACTGCTGGAGTTAAAGAGTCTTTATGACATAAACTAATACTCTGATTAATCGCTCACCCAAATAGTTGGTATCACATGGCTGAATAAGAGGATTATATCTTTAGGCATTTATGGAGTTATGCCACATGTCTGCTCTCCAACTGCGGTACAACCACTATTATCTTTGTAGCACTGCCCTTCCTCGAGACCTACACCTACTCCCACTTGTAACAAGCACCTACATCAAGACACCAACAGCTCTCCTCTCCAGCTGAAGTGTGAAGACCTAAAAGCCTGGTGTGTGATTGACTCAAGGCCAATCTTTTGTGTGAGAAACACAAAGCCTAACATCCTTTTGGGGATTCTTTAACAGTGACTCAATAGTAGGACATGCATCACGAGCTTATAGAAAGCCCGGGGTCAATTTTGTGTGCTAATTTAGTATCAAAATGCTTGTATCAAGTGAAACAAATCCAACAGCAAGGACCGAGGAGTCAGTTCATCAAGGCATATCCAGGAATGAGGGATCAGGGTTCAAACACCAGCTGCCTCAGTAGGATGTGGACACACAGGGACTGAAAGGTTTCCTCTGCTCTGCCCAGAAATTCCACCAGAAGTCCAAACAGCCAGCTAGACTGCTGTGTGGACTTCCATAGGAAGCCTCCATTTTGATAACTGGACATCTTCCAAAAAAGACTTATTTCCTATGAAAATTCCCCACAAGCATTAAGTTTACAACTAGAAAAGACCATTTTTAATCAACCATACATAACATTTAATATTGCAATTTAGATTTTTAAAAATTCCAGTGATAATAAATATGTACCACAGACCCTCACTATTCTGATAGCAATTTTACAGGCAACCAATATAGCAGAATGTTGTCAAACCCACCTGACGTATTCATATACGAAAGGATTTAACTCACCTTTCAGACACAGTCATTCCAGAATCAACATCAAACTACCATCTCCAATTGCTTTTGGAGACTATTTCCTGAATAAAATCTGCTGCCCAGAATGAATTGTTCTCGTATTTCTACTACACAAGCAGCAAGACAGATGTGCTGCATCGTAACCAACGATCCAGATTCTTCTGTCAAGAATTTATTTTCCACTGTTCTCCCAAGTGATCTGAACTCAGGTGATTACACCACTCACTTCAGGATAATCGTTAAAATATCAAACATTTATTTCACAAAAACGAATAAGAAATCTTGCCCTCATCAGCTCTTTCAGCGCCCATTAACTGTTTTCAACTAAACGAGAGCTAAAAGCCTAGTCAACTTTTAATTGATTTGCTGTATCCCGAGGTTGAGGAAGAACACGAGATGTGCGCCCACCCCAGTGAGCAGACTGTCTCACTGGTACTCCCTGTCACAGTTAACAAAGTACATACTAAAAATAACTGCTGTGCTTGATGACTGAGTTTAATGATTTTCTTGGACTTCTTAGACTTAGTACCAATATCCCATATAAGAGATTAAACTAATTAAACTTACTGCAGAAATTAAAAGAGAATCGGAGCCCACCGTTGACCAATAACCATGTTAAGAAAGAAAAGTGACTCTGAAACTTCTTTGCTGAAACTGTTTCAGGGAACAAAATGTTCTGCGCTATGGAGCAAAACCCAGATTAAAATTTTTATGAAACAAAAATGTCATCTTTGTGAAGGATATTATTTTCCTAACAGGAAAAAAGAGCTTTATCTCAACAAGAAGTCTAGACAATATCCTTAGCTATTTCTTTTTAAGCTGCTAGGAGATCTTCTGATTTTAACTCTCATACACTGCCAAAATCTGCTCTCAGTTACACATGGTACAAATCAGTTGGAAATACACTCACTGTGGAAGCCAAATGTGAGTAATTTAGTAAATATACAATAACGTAAAATACAGAGCAGAGTATGTCCTCAACACAACCGGTAAAGCTGCAAAATTGAGGGCAAGATATTCTTTACAAGCATGTAGAAACTGAGAAGTATTTCTTTAAACAAAGATAGAATGTTTACGGACTGTGAGAATCAATTTTGAATCTCGGGACACTAAAAGGCAGCAGTGAGGAACTGATGACTCCCAGAGAAAACAGCCAGCATTACCACATGTGCCCACTCCACATCTCCAGTCATTCCCTGAAGAGATGGGTATCCCGATGGGCATCATCTGTGGGGGAAATTCAGCATCTTGTTTCTGCATCACACTTGCAAATACTGTAGGTCTGCATTTCCCTTGCTGCCAAAGGACAACAGGAATAAGGCTCCCTCATAACAACAGGCTAATGTGAAAAATCAGTTTCAAAATTGTTTTGCAATACCCAATACACTCAGGTACAAAAACAGAATATCAGCTCATGAAATGTATTCTACAGGGCCCAACAAAAGCTGGACGGAAACAGCATGCAATACAAGAAAATGGATTTTCAAAAACCAACACAGCCTCACTAGGTTTTGCAGCGTATTGAAACCTCCTTTCGATTAAGTATCCCCCTGTCTTATGCTAGGCACTGAATAAGCTTTTCCAGATGGGCACAAGGGCTTTGCTACCAGAATTTAATAGCCATTTTTCTCAACATTTTAATGATATCTTTTGATGATATATAAGCACAACACAACATTTCTGTGAATAAAACCAATTCTAGCAATACACTTGAGCCTGCAGTTTATCACGAATGTCTTTCAGTGTGTACTTAACTGGGTAAGCCATAGATTCTGGTATCAAAAAAACTCAAGTGAGTGCCTCAACAAAGCAAAGCAGATCTACAGCATTCACTAATGCCTGATGGATCTCAAGCACACACTCCCGCCCTTAAGTGGCTCCTGCCTGAGCTGTCACAACCTGTGGAGGACACAGAAGGAGGAAGTGAAGGAGGTGCAGAACACTGATGCTATACTTACGGATGAATGAGGTAAGTAAAAGGACAAATGGGTAGAAAGGAAGCTGATGCAACCTGCTACTCCTGCTGCTGCTGAGGATATCTGAGGTTTCATACAGGTCTGAGCAAATGTACACACCAGGAGCCATAATGTTTACTGAAAAGTGTTTGCATGTCATTTCACTGAGTTCTGCATGTGAACACCCAGAGCCCTGGTTACATGACTCATCAGATCACTGACATCTCCTAACACCTCTGAAGTCATGCACTTAACGATAAAGGAAATGGCAAACTGAGGTGGCGAAAGAGAAGACCTCCATTATCTGTGAATTTTACTTGATATTCCAGTGATCTGAAAGAAGGCACAATGTAATTTGCTGATGGCTCAAAAATAAATGGAGCAAACTAAGGGGAAAAAAAACACATGAATTAACCGTAGACTTAACAAGCTAAGAGCACAGGTAACTTCAGGACAGGGTATGAAAAAGAAATCAGAGAAACTGGCAAGATAAAACAGTTTTTAGAAGTTTTGGGCCTCGCTGCCTGCAGGTGGGCAGCAGTGTAATTAGGACACATGAGCACAACACTGAGCTGTAAAATAAGCCATGAGAAAGTTTCTGCAAGTGGTGAAGTATTAAAGAAAATAACAACAATAACTATGCCACAAAGCAAATTCATACATATGAATTGAAACCTTGAGTAATACACCCTAAGCTTGACAATTCATTATCAGTTGCTGACATAAAACTACCAACTCTTGTTATGTGCAAGAAAATATGGGAAAGGAAGAGAACAAAAAGTGTCAGAAGATAGATTTTGCTCTTTCAGGAGAAAAATATCTCACATCCTGTGCTACAGCAAAAAAGGATTACTTCTTTGGACAGCAATTCAGAATTTTCTGTAGTTACCTTTGACCAATTACGTTACTTACTCAACCAAGTGTAAAGCACTTATTCTGGCTTCCCCAAAACTTTATATATTATTTACCCTCCCCTTCTGAACCAAAACCACAAGGTCTTATCAATGATTGATAAGAGAACTAGCTGTATAGTTAATTCTTATGAGAGATGGTGAAGCAGAAAATAAACAAATGAAAACTGGTAAAAGTAGCCAACTTACTTTGCTTGTAAAGCAGCCAAAGCATCTGAGAACTTGTTGCTAAGAAATAAATCCAGAGCTGCCATGCACTCATGCAATGCCACGTTGAGGTCTGATGCTGGTGACCTGCCAGAAGAAGAGAAAATAAACTCAGCACATCTGTTCTCCTTCTAGCAGTGCAATACTTGTACATTTCAACTTCCCATCTTCAGTGCTAGCTTTACTTCCAGTCTACTCCTAACGCTTGCAAAATACGAACACCTTTTTTTGTGTGTCTCTTATCTGAACTCCTGCTCGGGGACACCTGGAAAGCAGTTCAGGTTTATCTGCCTCCTGAGGATAAGAGGCACCACATGTGCTGTAAATTAGAACCTGTGCAGGCAGCAGTACCAGGTGGGAGCAGGGCATTTTGATGAGCTCGTTCAGCAGGAACACAGGAGCACAGGGTATGAGCCTCAAAAAGACTGAAGGTTCATTACTTTATGATTGCCACTTGCTTAAGGGTGAGATGATTCCAAACCACACCAAATTGTTCTATCAACTGCTGAATTCCAGCTTGGTTCCTGACCAGCAGACTACTACAGACACACAGGTTGGTTCAAGTCTCACACTGTGTGTGCTCCTGGGAACATCACTGTCCCTCGGAAGCAATGCTGCACTCCAACACAAATCTGCTGCTGCATCTTCAAGTCAGAAGATTATCTTTGTAGTCTGACTGTACTTTTCTCCTTCACAGCACTCTGATGTCAGCCTGACCTTCCAGCGAGGGCTCTCAGCTGGTCTGTGGGTTACTGGCAAAGGAATAACACAGACCAGCTGAAAACATTTGGGCCCAAGTTCCTCCCCATCAGAACTGCTGGACACAAATCTGCAGAAGAAACAAATTAGGCCTTGTACTAAGAAAGTTAAAGTAACCTGGTCAGTGTCAGGACAGTTGAAACATCTGCATCTAACGATCAAAGAGCTACATAGCATTAATGTGTCACATGTAAGTTTGGTCCAAAAATTGCCAAGAAAATAAAGAAAAAAATCCTCAGCGGATTTCTGACTCCAACAGCTCCAAGTGATGCAAACTGCCTTGTTACTGGGAAACTGTTACTGTCTTAAAAAAAACAGCAAAACACAGCCTCCTGAAAGGAGAAACAGCCAGTAAAATCCTGGTATCATCTTCAGGAAAAAAGACAGGGGAGCACAGAACAGACAGATAGCATCAGCAATAACCAGCGCAGCTGCGTTCTGGTTTTGACCTTAATAATGACTGCAAAGAAGAAAGACCATTACTACACATACGAAAACCAGGACTGTAGATTTGAAGAGACATCACACGATGCTGTTTGTAGTGGCTGCTGTCATCACACTTGAGATACACTGCAAATCCTGCACCCAGGAGACTCTCCGAGTGGTCTGCAAGCACGGATTAACCCAGCCTTGGCACTGCCCTGTGCTATGTGCAGTATCATGCCAGCCTGGCTCCCCGAGTCTGTTCTGAGCCTGACTTACAGTAACTTTGTTAATTACTGCCTGCACGTATTATGGTTCTTATGTGCCTTTTTAAACCCTGAAACAAACATTTAGCAGTACGTAAGACGCACTTTCTTCTGCTATGAAATATCTGGACCAGTAACATTTGATCTGGTTTTGTGTTGTTCTGTTTATCTCCATGCAGGACAATTACAAATCAAAACCCATTCAATACAAATAAACCTTTTCAGAACACTCCTTTTAAAACAGAAAGATAATAACTATATTTAAAAAATACATTTAAGTTAAAGGCACAAATAAAACACATTTATTAGTTGGCACCTTCTCAGGAATAAGAATTATTAGCACAGTGCCACCCTCAGCAGCAGCAATAACATCAGTTGCACACTTCCCTAATGCTCCAAGGAAACCAGAGATTCCACGTAGCTCCCAAGTAAAGAGCTTATGACCTGCACTAAGGCACACACCTTACGTAAATGCCACAAATGATCACTCATTGCTGTAAACAGGACAAAAAGACAGACCTGAAACTAGAAATGCTGAGCGTTGTATCAAAGTGATTAGTCATGCTTCAGCAGGCTGCAGATTCCCTCCTGCTTTCGGCTGTAAGATCAGAACTACCTCTAATCCACCCGGAAAACACCATGCCCTGCCCCTTACCTTTCTGCCAGCGCTGTGGTGTGCCCCGACATGGCCATATGCGCCTGGTGCAGCGAGCCCAGGCACTGCCTGCAGCCCCAGCACAGCCAGGGACAGCGTGAGCATCGCTGCTGCAGGCACAGCACGTCACGGTGAGCGCCTGGGAGCCAGGCACGGAGCGCTGCTACTACTGACCTGGGAGGTGCTGGCACAGTAGCAAACAAACCTGCCTGCAGTTAGTACTGCACCAGCTACTCCATTCAGCACCAAGGTAGAAGTCAAATACCCAGCTAATTACAGACCCAAACGCACAGCAGCATCAGAAGCCTATAAACCGGAATGGGGAGTCAGACGAGGCCAGCCGAAATGCAGAGAAGTGAGGCACTAATTGCTCTCAGAGTGGGAAGCAGACAGGTGAGAGAACTTCGTCCCATCAAATGACCACGCAGCCCAGGCCTGAACCCACCAGCCAGCTGTGGCATGGTCCCCAGTGCCCTGGGAGGTTGGGAGACCTTATGGTCTTTGTACAAAGCTCTTTAACATCACACAAAGGGAAACACAGGTGGGCACTAACACGGAATCAGTGGGGTGAGCTCATCCGGCTGTGTCCAAAATAAAACAGTGCACGCTCCCAAACTGCTTTGCTGGCATATCAGCACCACTGCCCCTATAAGTGAGGGCAGCGGCTGCGATCACCAAGAGCCCAGCACCCAGGCAGCTGCACTGCAGAAGCTGATCAATTAAGAGCTAATTTTTGCCGAAAGCACATCGTCTAACGGTAGAAGTTTTCTCCTGCGCACGGTCCTGTTGGTTCCACAAAGCAGTATCAACAACAAAGATATCAGCTGCTAGAGGAGGACCCAAAACCGATAAACTAAAAAGGATCATTTCAGGAAGATACTCGGAAGACATTAACATACCTGATGAAATCTCTTGCTGTTTTTATGACATCCTGTACAGGAAAAGCCTGTGCTGCGCTTGCTATAAAAATTACTCTAACAGAGCCACAGGCTGCCCCTGTAATGACTGCATTACAAGTTCCTAACAGCAGCGTGTACCTGGGCTGCAGCCTGAGATAAGACATTATCCTTTCTTCCCTAGTTGGAAATAATTACTAATTACAACTTACAATTAACCCAGGTGCTTCTGTGCCGTCATAATGAGCTACTCTGGAAAGACTGTTCATCATTTCTCTGGTTTACCCCACATCTAACTGGCACTGTACTTCCAAAATTGGCTTCCAAAGCTGCGTGTGTTGAGGGCTGTGCTGCTCCTGCCAAGTTCTCCAAGACTTGAGCTGGCAGCTTTCCTCTGAGCACCGCTTGTCTGGTAACAATTACAGCTCAGACAACCTCTCTTCCCCCACGTTTTCTCTCAACTAAAGAAAACAAAACTAAGATCAGGAATATTTCCAAGTTCAGGCTCTCTTCCCCCTGGTTTTGGAAGCCTCTTTCTGTTTCTTGATTTTTTGGCTGCAGGTCTTGTGAGGACAATCACATGGTTCTCACTGTGGTTTTATTATTTATGGAACCATCATCCTCTGCTCTGAGGACCACCGCTGCGGTGCTTCACGAATTCCAGCACATCCTGTGGCTCAATGTGAGACCTGAGCTCCTGACCCCACTGCGTCCCCATCAGAAGGACGATGACTCAGGGCATCCCAGGCAATGCTTTTTTTGCTTGAACATCAGATCCTCTTTCTGCTAACAGCAACACAGAACAAAATACATGAGCACACTAAGCAAAATTAAATTCCTGAATATTAATGAAAAGTTAAGCCTGTTCAAAAGCACGAGAATCATAATGGCTTTCACAGTCAAAAGGGGGAAGGGGATTTCTATTTATTTATTTAGATAGGGATTAAAATATTCCTGCATAGGTTGTTTCACTGTGTGCACGATGCTGACTGATCTCTTACTATGACTGCAGAGCACATATGCTTAGCAATCTCGAGTCCTGTATTGCGCAAAATGCCGAACCACCGACTCCTCTGAACTCAGTATTTATGAGAACTTTGCAAGAAAGGTACGTCTTGAAACTTCTACCTACAAACCTTAAATCCCTGTCATCATGCCAAGGACCTTCTGTCTCAGGGCTTGCATAGCACCAGTGCAGCTGTGCTCAGTAATGACCGACAATGCTTTCATCTTACTGGGGAACATCAGAGAAGCCTCCTGTAGTGAACACCAGCCTGGGTTCTGGTCAGAGTTCTGCCTGTATGTGTGGCTGCTCTTCTATCACGTGCTTCTGAGCACGGCGGAGACTGCTCAGCACACAGTGACTTCTGCATGGAAGGGAAGGAGAGCACATCTGCAGGGCTACAGATCCAGCTCAGAAGGTTCCTGTTAAGTACTTGTGAAGTACTCGTTCTTAATTTCATTCTATATTTAACAGCTTGGACAATATGGTATTTTGGCTTCCATTAGCCCCTTTGTAACGAGGGATTTCTCTCCAACAGTCTCATTTTTTACAGGACAATGCCGATCATAAGCTATTTTAAGGCAGCACAAATTCTCCTCGTACTGGCAGAAAGGACAAGGTTGCACCAACACATTTCTGTATTTCAAGGTACTTATGTCATTAGCAAAGGTATTTGCCAGCCCACCTTCAGCACTGTGATGCTGAAGACCTCACTACATACACAAAGATGACCATTAGCACTGCCTGTACATTCAGCTGACGCTCCTCCTAGAGGTGTAGTAAAAAAAATAAATAATAATGAATTCTGGAACAATCTCCTTACGCAGCGTGAAATGGAACTGAATAGACATCAGTCAAATGCCCAGAGCTGCCGCTTTTCTTCCAGCAAGGAAGCAATAAGGAAGCCACGCAGCCATCTCCATGCAGACACTGAGCTGCTCTGGCTGTATCTCTGCTAAAGCTTTAACCACACACAGACTCGAGGAGCATCCACAGCACTTCTGTAAGATCACAGACTTGGTTCTTAATAAAATCTACCTCCAACGTACACACGACTTGGCTTTCTGGTACGCAGGGCATCCATCCCACTGCGTGCTCTCAAACAGATCCCTACTGACTACAGAAGTTATTAATGCCATGCTGCCTTGTGTTCTCGTGATGCTGGGCAGTCGCAGTGCAGCTAACAGAGGACACACTGTGGTTACTGCCTTTGGTCATTGTGAATTAGCTGGTTCCTTTCTAAGCACAAGGATGACCACTCAGAGCCAGGCTGTGTGAGAAATGTTCTGATCTCAAGGCTGGAAAATATCCTTACATGCAAAGAAAACCAAAAGCACATCACTGGGGAAGAATCCCTTTTCTGTTTTGCCAGCAGACCCAAAACTGTTCAGATCAGAAACAATCTTCTAAGAACTGCTCTCATTACCGTGAAAGGGAGAACCAGAATGCAACTCTGGTTAATAATTCGTTGCCATTGACTTTTCAGACAATACAGAAACTTCTTCATAACTCAAAAGCAAATAAGTTTATGTAAGAAAATTAATCCTACTGTATCCCTTCCTGGTTTACGTGCCAAAGCAGTAACACAGCAGTGTTCTCTGCTCTCAAGCACACTTCTGGCTTGTGCCTAACACCCTTAAGGTGCTGCAGAAATGCCATTATTTCTACCAACAGCAAAGCAATAAAAAAGGTTTGAATATTGCCCAAATGTTTCACAGAGAAACACAAAACCAACACGATTCTGAACCTAGCAGACCTTTGTCAGTACTTCAAACCACACAGGGATGGTGACAGCTTATTGTAGACTGGTTTGAGTCGGAAGGGACTCTTAAAGGCCATCTAATCAACCCCCCCCCGCAATGAAGATGGACACCCACAGCTCCATTGGGTGCTCAGAGCCCCATGCAGCCTGACCTCGGGTGTCTGCAGGGATGGGGCACTCACCACCATTCTGGGCAACCCACCCCAGTGCCTCATCGCCCTTACTGTAAAAAGTGTATTCCTTCAAGCCTGCCTAAGTCTCCCCTCTTTTAGTTTGATACCATTTCCCCATGTCCTGTCACGGCAGACCTCGCTGAACAGTCTGTCCTCTCCTTC
Organism: Bambusicola thoracicus; assembly: GCA_002909625.1. NCBI lineage: Eukaryota > Metazoa > Chordata > Aves > Galliformes > Phasianidae > Bambusicola > Bambusicola thoracicus. The sequence continues at coordinate 1,807 of PPHD01022615.1, read as the reverse complement.
TTACAGCCCCCCTTTATTTCTGAGGCCAACTCAGCTCTAGAAGCACCCAGCTGCCGATGTCTCAGCAGCATCACAGGCTTCTGTTGCAAACATACTCTGCTTTGGGCTCTTAGGTTTCAGTGACAGCTCACGGAACAAGGCGATGTGGCCAAGCAGTCCAGGAGAGGAGCAAAGTCCAGCAAGTCGGCAGACTCCTGCTCTGCCCTTGGTCCCACCACTGTTTGACTTGCAGCGAGCAGGATCTGCGTTGCACTACGCTCACAGCTCTCATCCTGTATTTGAACAGGCAAACAGCGCAATAAATTCACTTAGGTAGATTTGTTCAGACAAATAAAAAGTATACGCGTGTCCTTTCTGCAACTCCCTTTCCGTGAGCAGCAGGCAGTTTGCTGCTGTGACTGCTTATAAAACAAACGTACATACGTACATAGGCTGACAAACTGCAAATCCTCAACCCGTTACAGAATGCAGCAGCACTGCAACCAGATTAAATTTTCATTAGAAATCCCTATTAATGCTTAACAGCTCCTTTTCATTGATTCAAATGGTCTACAGTCTGTCCCTTTGAAGTACAGATGTGGATCATGCCATGCTTTTTTTTTTTTCAAGGGTCTTAAGTTCTTCAGACAACCTTACAATCCATTTGCTCTTTCCCCCACATCCTCCCGGTCTCAGTTTCGCTGTCTCTGGCTGACCTACACTTCTGACAGCTCTTCACAATCTGTAGAGCTCTAATCCTGTCCAGATTGAAAGGAATGAGCAAGAGCTGCACTAGACCGCTATCCGGCAGTAGTGTGGGGCACATTTAAGCTCACAGCTCACACAACAGAAGGAGTTTGCAAAATGCAAGTTCACGTCTACTGTGTACATTCTAAGAAGCCCGACAGCATCAGTGACATTTATTTTTCTGTGGAGCACAAGATCAGCTTAGAGGTCTGTGGTATTACTGAAATAAGATCCAGTGATAAGCGAGGGAGTGATGCTGGGGAATCTCTACCTCAGGTTGGATTCTCCATTACCTCCCAACAACAGCCTGAATAAAGAGCCATCACAAGGTCCCCAGAGTTACCCACACATCCGACTTAAGCACTTTGCAGCCTGGTTTGCGCTTCTTCATGCTTACTTCTTTCAGATTTCAATGCGGTGAAAAACACGAAAGGGAGGAAGTACACATTTTAGCCCCAAAGGCATTTTCCTGCAGCATTTATTCTCAGCTGCAATGATTTGCTTTGTTTCTTTTTTGCATTAGAAATATGTAACTCATTTAAAAAAATGGACTATTCAGTCACAGCTGCTTTACTGCAGCTTCGAAACCACACTTCTGTTCCAATTCCCTTGCTGAGCAGCACTCGAGGCTCTGATACACATACATACAGGAATGACAAAATACTTTGGACAAATGGGAGACTGTTGCCATGCCTTTAATTATTGCTTTACACAAAATTTCGGACCATTTTTCCCTGAGAGCTTCCAATAAACGCAGTCAGTATTTGAGGAGTTATCTGCACAGCGTACTTCACGGTACCATGGCCAGTAACAATGCCACATTCTCTCCAATTAAATAAAAATTGAAGCACAGCACTTCAGTACAACCCTTTTATAATTCCCTTGAACCTGCAAATTGAATCAATAGCGGAGAACAGCACAAGTATTAGCAGCAAGGCTCCTTAGCACTCAGTGCTTCTAAAGCCATTTTGAACGTTTGTTCTTAAGGCACAGCTGCCTCGGGATGGGCACAGCTCTTCTCCCCACTACAGAGAGTGCAAAATCCACTTCGAAAGTTACACGAGGATGAAGAAATAAAAAT
>PPHD01022614.1:0-12781 GCA_002909625.1 Bambusicola thoracicus | reverse complement strand
CGAAAGGGTAGATAACAGCAGGACAAGGGGGAACGGTTTGAAGTTGAAAGAGGGAAGATTGAGGTTGGATGTGAGGGGGAAATTCTTTACAAGGAGAGTGGTGAGATGCTGGAACAGCTGCCCAGAGAGGCTGTGGATGCCCCGTTCATCCCTGGAGGTGTTGAAGGCCAGGTTGGACGAGGCCCTGGGCAACCTGGTCTGGTAAACAGGGAGGTTGGTGGCCCTGCCCGGCACGGGGGTTGGAGCTTCATGATCCTTGAGGTCCCTTCCAACCCAGGCCATGCTGTGATTCTGTGATTCTGATGTGTTGTGGGAATGTTCTTTATAATAGTTAATACAACGGGCATTTTTGTCCTGCTCAAGCTTCACCTGGCATTTCTCTCCACTGAGTGATATCAGAGTAAGTCGCAGTGTCCTGGTACAGAAATACAAGTAGACAGAGGAGTGAACACCATGGTGCATTGTGCTTGGATCCAGGAACCATCCTGTGCAACTATGGAAGAGTAAAACTGAGAGAGATTGAAGCGAAGTGGTTCTGTTGGTGATTTTCCAAGGTTGTGCCTGACTGAGTGATTTTGGTCTTAATTATACTCTGCATAGATCCCATTGCTATGGATGCTGTCAGTTTGCACAGCACGAGGTAATGCTTGTGGTAACAAAAGCCCGTCTACTTCAAATGTTGATTGTCATTTTATCTAACAGTTCCCTGCAGAGCTCTTTGTTCCTTTTGATTTGGTGTTTCGGCTTCTTGTTCAGTCAAATACTTGCTTAAAATAATTTAAATTAATACAAATATTGGACAGAAAAAACTCTTTCTCACGAAAAGGATTGGTTCCTTTTGTTGTGGTCAAACTAGTGATAGGAGGAAATCAGCTGGTGCTGGAACTGACTTACTACTACATTGTCAAATTATTAGTATACTGTTTGCTGGTGGCTGGGTAAGCCACTAGTTTGCTTGTGAGTATCTTCACTGTACTGTTAAAGAGTTTTGCTTTATTGGGGGAGATAGTCACTTTCCCTTCCTGTATTCCTGCCCAAGTCCATCCCCAAACACAAACAACTGCTTCATAAAAAATTGTATGTAGTTACAGTTGCGTTAATAGGAGTCTTGTTCCCATTCATCACCTCGCTCACAGATATCCAAGCTGGCTTATAACTAAGGGCACTTCATCTTTTTTAGAACTGTACTTTCTCACTGCTGAAAATAGCCTTTTCCAGTCAGCAGAACTCCGAGCTGGGCTTTACAAAGACTAATGTGATTGAGCCAAATTTTGGAGGAATGGAGATAAATTGGTTTCTAACTGCATTCAATGTTCCATCTGAAATGAGATGCACGTGATACGGTTTGTATTCATAGAATCACAGAATGGCCTGGGTTGAAAAGGACCACAATGTCACCTAGTTTCAACCCCCCTGCTATATGCAGGGCTGCCAACCAGCAGCCCAGACTGCCCAGAGCCACATCCAACCTGGCCTTGAATGCCTGCAGGGATGGGGCATCCACAGCCTCCTTGGGCAACCTGTTCAGTGCGTCACCACCCTCTGAGTGGAAAAACTTCCTCCACATATCCAACCTAAACCTCGCGTCTCACTTTAAAACCATTGCCCCTCTATTCCCATGTATTCACATGGCTCATTCTCATGATGGCGCTTTGTATTTTCTTTTCATCTACTCTAGAGATCCAAAGATTTCCCACCTGCTGCTTCAGGCTCACTATCCAGTGGTTGCTGTGGACAGCTACATGCCTGTGGTAGATGTCTTCACTGGCAGTAAAAGTGGAAGCCTGAGGGTCATTCTGGCAATGGGTTCAGCTGATCAGATCGTGGCACTGCAAAGGCTGAAGAATGAAGAAGGAATGGAGCCTCCCATCACCCAGCGCCCTGCCCACTTCCTGGACCCCCCTCCTACAAAGCTGACAATGGTATTGCTCACTGAATTCCCATTCGTGCTGTTAGGGAAAGATGGAAAGAATTTTACCTCTATGTCTATTAATAGACCTAGTGATCCCCAATATCTTTGTAGGCATTGTTGTTATAGATGATCATGTACAAAATGATATTCTTGTACTCCTTTGTCTGCTTTCTCTCAGCAGTCTTGACGTTATTCCCTTTCTTACTGCCCTGTATAGCCACTGCTTCTATTTATGTGACAAGTGTAGTAAAAAAATAATACAGGAAACATTAATTTTTCACTGTACCACAGTGGTTCTGAACCCCTCATTTGGGGCTCATTAGAAGCTCTTATTGCCAGTCTTCTGGCATGCTGTTTCCTATACAGACTGCCTTTTCATGTGTATGTTCTTCTGGTTTATTAACAGTTGGAGAGAGAAGGGGAAGAACTGATGGAGCATGTCTTTGAGATTCACGTGGAGAGTGTGAAAGGACTCACTCCTCTGCAGTCCACAGTGTGGGGAGAGGCTGACTGCTACGTTCAGTACTATTTCCCAGTGCAAGAGGCTGGCTCTGCTGCATTGCCAGGAACTGAACTGCACGCAGATGGTAGGTTTGTTTTGTGATACCTCCTTGTTTAGAGCATTGCTCTAAGTTAAATATTTTCTCAGAGTTCAGCATACCATTGGGCTAGGTCACTAACTTAAAAGCCTGCTTCAGCTGAGGTAGATAGCAAAGTGTGCAGCAAAAAAGATTCCTCTTTCTGAGTCTATTAACGCAGTGCAATTTTGTTAACGAGCACAGAAGAGTTCACAGGCTGATCTTGCAAACATGCAAGAACAAATATGCAGGAAATATCCCTGGAGGCATTCAAGGCCAGGCTGGATGTGGCTCTGGGCAGCCTGGGCTGCTGGTTGGCGACCCTGCACATAGCAGGGGGTTGGAACTGGATGAGCATTGTAGGCCTTTCTAAACCCAGGCCATTCTATCATTCTATGATTCTATGAAGTACTAAGACTACATGGTTAACTTCACCAAAGATTTTCCATGCACAAGCCATTTGAGAGACCGCCTGTTTTAAATCATTAGCAGAAGGAAGGAGTGTTTGAATCATTTCAAATATAGAAAAGGACTTAGTCTTGACTTCATGTACTTTGAATCACTAATACCTATTTCCTGTGAAGAAATGGCAGTAATGTTGTTCCATAGCAAGTGGTGTGGACTATTGCAGCTTCCAGCCACATACAGTTTTCAGCCTGTGGCTCTTGGGAATGTGAGTTGCTAGTAAAGGATTTGTGAAATGAAATTCAGAAGAGCAAGCCTTTGCCCAGGTTTTAACTTACTGTCTGCTGGTTCTGCCTCCTGAAGGGCTGGCAGAAGGGACAAGGCTGAAGCCTGCTAATATAGGCAGCTGAAGCACAGGAGTGTTTCTGTAGGAAATGGTGTGGTCTGCACAGAAGCTTTCTGAGCTTCCACCAGCCAAAGTTTGGGAGTTCCCATAGTGCCATATGAACCCAGCAGCTTTCCTCTCACTTTGGCCTGGCATTTTAGCACAGGTGTGGCACTGCACATGCGTGGCTGTATTGCTTCCAACTCAGCACTGCTTTCCTGTCCCTCCACAAGTCTTCCAGTCCTTCTGATTCCAAAGCCAGTTCAGATGTTTAAAGCTTAGTGTATCAACGTTTTCTACTTCTGTGCTTGGATTTGAATTCAACCAACTCTGTTTGACTTGTAGGCATTGAGTTGAAGCCTTTTCGCACAGCAACCACTTTATGTGTTCCTGATCCTGTCTTTAATGATGAGCATCATCATTCTCTGTTGGTTCCAGCTGATGTACCAGTTCAGAGGCTTCTGGTCAGTGCATTTATGGCACCAGGAGCAGTTGGAGGAGGAATCCAGTTTGAAGTCTGGTGCAGGTACAGCTTACTGTGTTATTAGATGTCAGGATACAGAAGCACATCTGATATTGAAGAATCTCTAGCTGTGGGATGGTTATTACATAGTAAGTGAAAAATGAGTGAACTTATCAGCATTTGGTGATGAGAACATGGGTTTAATGTTGCTTAAGATATTTTGGACCTTTTCCTCCCAAAAATGCTGATTACTCTTTTTTTTTCTTACAACTTGATTAGCAAGTATGTGCTTGCTAATAAAACTGTGCTGAGGAAAGGGTAACACAGGACAAGCTACTTAGCTTTCTTGCATGTTATTACCAGCGTAGTGAAGTAAAAGCAGTGTTTAAATGCTTGGCACATCTAAATTTTAATAGCAAGCATGATTTCATTGTTTTGGTCTTTAGTCAATGGCTTCAAGAGACTATACTGTGAAATATTTTATTTTGTATGTCCTCATGTTATCATTGATGAGTCTTAGCTTGTAGTTGTTCCTATTTGCACAATGTTTTGTGGTATAGATTAAGATGAGATTCTCGTTTAAGCAAAGTTCGAGTCATCATTTCTTTGGCAGCTGAAGCTAATTGCTAGTGATGGAAAGCAGAGAACATGAAGGCAAGCAACTTTAGCAAAGCACAATTGCAAGAACTGTTCTCTGTCCATTTTGTAGTGAGGATGCTCAGCTATTAAAAATCCACAAGTTCGTATGAGAATTACTATGTGCTGGGTGTGTTCACGTTAAAATTGGTAATGACCAGAGTGGCTAAAATTACCATTGACCAATTTGTCACCTGGCATAGCATGAACCTGTTTATCTCCCAGCTGGACAGCTTGTCCTGAAGGATGGTATGAGGGTCAGTGTCCAAGACCTTACAGAATCCAGAAAGATTACATCCACTGCCATCCCTGCATGCACCAAGCAGGTGACCTTATTATAGAAGACCCTATTACTCAGGCAGGACTTTCCCTTGGAAAACCCATGTTGACTGTGCTTGATAATAATAGCAGAAGCCAACAGATGTGATTCTGCAAGATGATGGAAAGGTTGGAAAAAACCACTAAGATCATCCAGTCCAAGTGTCAACCCATTCCCAAGTGCCACATCTCCACAGTTCCTGAGCACCTCCATGGATGTCTCCAGGGATGGGGCATCCACGACCTCCTTGGGCAACCTGTTGCAGTGCATCACCACCCTCTGGGTGAAAAACTTCCTCCTCATATCCAACCTAAACTTCCCCTGTCTCAGTTTAAACCCATTCCCCCTTGTCCTATCAGTATCCACCCTCGTAAGCAGTTGTTAAGTAGCATTTATATTTATTAACAGAAATTGAGAGTGGAGAGTATTTGGTGCCAGATCCTTCTCTTGTTTTCCTTTAGGTTGACAATTTTTAATAGTTTTTGCTAGCTGCCTTGCTATGACTACTGCAAATGTACATAGGTAGTGTTATCTACTTTGGGCACTTACCTGAGTTTTCCCTCTTGCCATCAGGAAACTAACAGCTGTGGTCTGAAGATGTGCAAATTAAAGTTGACTTGCATGCATTCTTGAGAAAAATGATGATTGTTTTGTCATCATCCAAATGATATGACTGGCAGTGCTTCTTTGTGTCTTCCCAGGTATTATTACCCAAATGTCAGAGACCAGATGGTTGCCAAAGGGACCTTGCCTTTGTCACGGCTGTGTGCCATGATAACTATGCAGCATCGTGAAGAAATTGGAATACAGACTTTTAATCTTCCATTGGTCCCCAGGACTGATTCCTCAGAAGAATTTCATCTGCGGTCTTCAGGTAAGGAAGGCTTGTGGTTTTTCACTTCATGTATAAAGGTGGAAGTCTGTGCATTCACTGCCAAGGTAAATTAAAAGTATGGATTTGTGTTGTCAGCTGATACGGACCATGAGTGTTTTTCCTCCCAGCTTTTCCTATCAATATACCTAGTGAAGAATCAATGAGAACTGTGAGCAACCTCAAACTCTAAGAAGTTTTTAAAAAGCCCTCCCTGTGTATGGAACTGCTTAGTTGTCAAATAACTTAGGGACTGTAGTTAGGCTTCCCATGGAAGGTAGTGAATTGGAGGTCTGAATCACAGAGTCATAGAATGGCCTGGGTTGGAAGGGACCTCAAGGATCATGAATCTCCAACCCCCCTGCCGGGCAGGGCCACCAACCACCCCATTTACTAGACCAGGTTGCCCAGGGCCTCGTCCAGCCTGGCCTTGAAGGGCTGTGTATGATATGTGATATCACAGAGTGGTTGGAGTTATAAGAGACCCTTAAAGGCCATTTGTCCCACTCCCTGCAGTGAACAGGGACACACACAGCTCCATCAGTGCTCAGAGCCCATCCCCTGACCTTGGGTGTCTCCATCAGCTCTCTGTGCCAGTGCTTCACTGCCCTTCTCATAAATATTTTTTTGTATCCGATCTAAATCTCCCATCTTTTAGTTTGGAACCATTTCCCCTTGATAGGAGCAGAAACATCTCTTTATTCTGTGATTGCTCTTTCAAATAATACAAACATCAGCTCTGGGAACTCCACTAAAGAAATCTGTACAGTGTCTCTCCATCACAGAGGCTTAGCATTAACTGTAGAAACAAAAGTCAGCTTCTTGGTAAAAGTGACCATAAGAAGGCTGGGGAAGAGGCTCAGTATGGTTCAGTTGTTTTGTAATAGATTGACCACGTGCAGCAGCAGAAAAGCTCATTGAAGATTTTGTCACTGCAGTGCTATAAAAAAGATGTGTTGAAATACTGCAGTAGTATATTTAAAACCTATTACAATAAATGCACACATGAGGGCACAGCTGAGTTAAACAGACTGTCCTACTTTCACTGTGTCATAAATCTGACCCTGAGAAGGGGCCATTAAGACCACCTGACCAGATTGCCAGGAGGTCAGGTTGCAGGATGCACTCCTTAACATTTCCTTTTGTGCCTCCTGCATCAGGCCAGAATTTCTATCTGAAGCAGAGCACCTGGCACAGTCAGTCTGGACAAGCTTTAATTCACTGCCAAGCAGGGAATTGTTTTTTCTTTGCTTTTTTTTTATTTTATTCTATTAGTAGAATAAGTTTTGTATTAAGATTTAAAGCTAAGTGTTAGTTATATTGGATGCAGCTATATAAAAAGCTGACCATTTCTTTGCATTCTTTCTCTCATTTAATACAGGCTTGCTCGATGTGAGTGTGAGATACCAACGTTCTGTAAAAATGGCAGCGAGAAGAACTGCTCAAACTGTTTCTCTTTCTGTACAGATACACAGAGCAGCTGGTTTGCAAGCAGCAGCCAGGTAAAGCTTCATCCTGAAAGGAAGATTTGTCTCTTAAAATAGCTGTACCTATAGGCAGCAGGCTGAAATATCAGATCAGAAACAAACTGTAACTGGCTAACTTTCCATCTGCAGCAACCAAGATTCACACTGGCTTCTGATCCAAAGTGAAAATACTTTTGTAAAGAAGACCTGTGGTTACTTTTTGTCCCTGAAACTGCAGTACAGTGTAATAGTATTCATTTTACAGAAGGCTCAAGACAGTAAGAACAGGGAATGAAGTAGTTTAGACTTGTGATGCATTAGCAGCGACATCATGCATGTTCTTACAACTAGCAAAGCTGTAGCCATAGCTGTTAACTCCAGTCTTTTTTTCAGTATTGTCTCCTTCCACATTTTCCTACGCTGAAGGCTGCTATAAATTGGTACCCGTATGGACAGTGGGTTTTGGTGTTACTCACACTACTTAAAAGCTAGCTGAGGTTTGTTTTCTTGAATTTCAGTGTGGAAACATGGGTAAATTAAAATGACACATCCCTTCTCAACTGAATGCTGCTGCTATTAGTGCATGGTATAACCTGAATATAATTCTTGAAAACTGCATATAGGAAGAGAGAGATGACTGCTGTTGTTTTAGCATACTGCCTACTGAGCTGTTCTCCTGTTCATTCACTCAAACTCCATACAATGAATATCACTCCCATGTGGTGCTTGGAAAAGTTAAGGAAGTCAAATGACCTCAGATTTTTCATTCTTGAAGTATATGACCTGAATGCTACCTGTGTCTGTTTTAATCATAAATAACTCTACCTGCTGATTTCACCTTCTTTTACTTGGCAAGTCTAGTGGGTAGAAATAATTTGGCTTGGCCATTTGCTTCCTTCTGCAGTAGATTCTCAGAGAAGTTATCTTGCAGCTTTTCCTATGGTATGGGATATTTTTAAAGAGCTCAGTACTTTCTCAATGACTTTGGTCTCAGATCTTGGCAATGAGAGCACAGCAACCAGGTGTTGGACACTGTAATAGTTAATGTCACCATTTCATATCTTCTTACTGTGTTCGGATGTGAAAGGGATGAAAGTAATCTTCAGCCAGAGCCCATATCGGTTTTGATTTAAAGCATTCACTGTTTTCTCCCACCTTTTTGCTACAAAGGTATGAAACATCTGTTTTAGTTGCACTGGTTGCTGTATTTCTTGTTCTTTATATTAATTTCCTTAATTGCTTTCTTTTACATACCAAATGAAGAGCTGTGGCAGAAAAGAACCCTTCGGTCCAGTACTATGCAGGTGTTGGAGTTAATGCTTACGTTTCTGTGCACCTCTCCTTCCTACCCGAGTCAGAGAGGCACTGCACACGAGCTGTGGCTCGCAGCTTCTGCCCAGAGTTTGAGCACCATGTGGAGATCCCCTGTAACCTCATCATTCAGAAGAGCAGTGGAGAAGCCTCTTCTCTGGGGGAGCTCCTGCAGTCTGCCAACATCACCTTCTCTGTCTACCACCAGATCGTCAAGTCTGGTAAGAACGAGTGATTATAATGACTAAATGCATTTGCATAATGATCTAGTCCCCTTAATTTTCGTTTTAGAGGACAAATATTCTGTGCAGTTGTTAACAGATGTAATCACTTAAACTGTTATCAGAGATGGCTTTGGGAGGTGCTGTTCCCCTCATACAAAGTGTTGGGATTTCCAAGACTCCAGGTTGTCAAGATAACCTTTTAATGTTAAAGGTAATTAATAGGAGTAGTGCTTGACTCTTGCTTGACCTCAACAGACTCGAAAGGTGGGCCTGGGTGAATCTAATGGGGTTCAGCACAGCAAAGAGCAAGATTTTGTACTTGGGCTGGAGGTATCCCAGGCATATATACAGAGTGGGGGGCAGAGGGGTTGGAGCTTGATGATCCTTGAGGTCCCTTCCAACCCAAGCCATTCTATGATTCTCGAAGCACCCTGCCCCTGTATTTGTATGCCTTATTGCCTTTGCTTCATGAATGAGGTAATGGAGGTTCAGAAAAATGCTAGATTAAAATTCCCCAATGATTCTATGGCAGATACACAAAATTCTTTTCCAGCATAATACTTCAGAATGGTTTTATAAACAAAGTTTAGCTAAAGATGACATTGTTTTTAACTCCTGCAGAAGAAAGTCAGGAGTGTCATGTTGTTAGGTTAACTGAGTAGTAATGAACCAGCTCCCTGCTGATTAGTGCCCCCTTATGGAAACGTTCCCCAAAAACTACTCCATATTCAGTGGTGGTGGAGCACATATCCTGTAATGAATGAGCTCTGTAAACGCATACAGAAAAGTTCTGTTGGTACCTCTGGTTCTCACTTATGTTGGCCTGATGTGTCCTGGACCATTCATCTTAACTTTTTACTTTTTTCTTGGGATCGATATGACAGCTAAACTGTTTGCTGAGGCAGTAAAGCATCTGAACAGCTTCTTAATCTTGTATTGCAGTTTGGTGTATATGCAACATTATTTGTTTTCCAGCCACTGACACAATGGCAACTCGGACATCAAGAGATTATCTTCTTGGGACAGTTACAATTCCAACCAGGGACCTGCTGAGAAGACGATCAGGTAATACAGCAGTGTTATGTTACTGCTAGCTGCTTTTTCAGGTTAAAAATGAATTCCTATCTTTCACAAGAAATAAACACTTCAAGTAATAAACACTTCTTCACCCAGAGGGTGGTGACGCAGTGGAACAGGTTGCCCAAGGAGGCTGTGGATGCCCCATCCCTGCAGGCATTCAAGGCCAGGCTGGATGTGGCTCTGGGCAGCCTGGGCTGCTGGTTGGTGACCCTGCACATAGCAGGGGGTAGGAACTGGATGAGCATTGTGGTCCTTTGCAACCCAGGCCATTCTATCATTCTATGATCCTATGAGTACTGGTTCTTGACTAATGACCAGAGAGCAGAATGTTCTTTGCTGACATTTTTCAGGGGGTAGGATAAGTCTAATTACAGTATTTTCTCCTGAAGGTATTACAGGCTGGTACCCAATTACCTTCTCTGAAGATGTAATGCCTTCACACCGCACAAACATCATGCAGACCGTTGTGGGAGGTCTGGAACTTTCTGTTACTTTTGCTCATCACAATGACAGAGAGCGTGTTTTGAAGGCTGCTCAGCTTTTGGGATGGAATGGTGAGGAAAGCCTTGAAGACAGCATGGATGAGAGTGATGAATGGGAGCCAAGTGACAGTCCGGTTGTCGTGACCATTTCAACCCCAAGAGTGTGGCTGCCACTGCACTGCGTGCTGCTTGCAGGCCAGATGCACCTGAGTAAAAGCACTTGCTGCTACCTCAGATATAAGCTGTATGATCAGGAAGCCATGTGGACTTTGCTTAAGAGGCCAAAATTGTGTGAGGACAAGAAGAACGTTACAGTGAACTTTAAGAAAGGCCACAAGGTGACTCTCAGGAAGAGCCAAGGGCTGATTTGGTTCTTCAGGGAGGAGAAATTAGAAATCCAGGTGTGGTGGGCATATGGCAAAGAAAATGGTGTGGAAAGACCGCTTGATACTGATCGTCTCATTGGATCTGCATACGTTGACCTCAGAGCATTAGCAGAGAGGTCAAGGAGAACACTGAGTGTTGGTGGTAAGTCCAGAAAGAACGCTGTTATGTTTCTGTTCTCTTTATTGATGCTTGGTTGCTTAATTCTGTAATTAAGCAAAAAATTTACAGCTTTGTTTTGTCCTTTATGCAATGCACGCTCAGCTCCTTTCATTGGAGATAAACAAGGTTAAGATGCTTGCTTCTCTGAATTCAAAAGCTAAGAACTTTAAATGAGAGCAAAATTGCCAGCAGCGATCAATAACAAGGAAAGCAATTAACCTAGCTAGATTAATGAGGAATGTTTCTCCAGAATGGCATTTTGGGCACTGTAATAGGGTGAGAATAATGTATCTCAAGGACTGAGCAAGAGAAGATGATGGACACTTCTGCTCTGTTCAGTTACTGAGGCTTCTGTCCTTGCTGTAGTGTTAGCTCAGCCACCAGCACACAGGCAGATCTGTGGACAGGTCACTGAGTGATACCTTGCATGGAAGTAACACTAAAAATCAAAATTCAGTCTGCTGATCTGAGATCTCACAATAATGAGCTGGACCAGCTTCTCCTGAGGTCATCCTCGGTTGTGTGCTGTTTTGTTTCATTAGCTGATAGTGAATTCTCTTACAGGAGTGTACCCACTGTTCAGATGCAATGCTGCAGACCTCACAGGGGCTGCTGTACGTGTTCACATTGCCCTTACCTCCACTTCTGCTGCCCCAACCCTCACGCCACACTGCACAGAGGAGCACAGCAACAGTGAAGATGAAAGCACAGAGAGAGCACCTGACCCGAGCCAGCAGGTCTCTGAAAGTCAGGGTCAGAACCTGGATGTCAGAAGCTCAGAAATCACCAATGGGAAACGACAAGAAGACGATGTGGTGTTTCTGGAAAGCACCATTGCTGTCAGCATCCTTGTGGAAAGAGCAATGCATCTCAGTTTGAAAGGTAAACCCCCAACAAGGTCCTTTTCTTATTGTTGCTGTATTTATTTGTTCTAATTCTTGTTTTCCTGAGTGTGTGTATGTTATGTTTGTTTCCTGGGGTCTGCTCATAACAGCTCCTGTGAGGAACAATTTACAAACAGAAAAACAACATCTTTTTCTCAGACTTATTCCAACACAGTGAGTGAATGCAATGGGTTTTGAACTTTGCTTGCAGTGTTGTAGCCCTGAGACCGTTACATCACAGTGTAAGTAGGGAGGGGGGGGCAGGAATTTAAGCTATTCAGCCTACCTCTATTAATAACAGCCAAAATGTAAATAACGTTCACAGTTACAGATGACAGCTGAATTCTGAAGTTAAGCTTTATCTGAATAACATAACCCTGAGATACTCATATCTCAAAGACTCCTACGAATTTGCATTTTTAGCGTGTAATCAATTTGTAAAGCTGGCTTACTTGTGCTATCTGCAGGCTGCCAGGCACAGCAGTGAGGAAGGGCAGCGTAAGGGCAGAGCAGGCTGCACTCACCAAGGCTTGACGCTCCATTTCCCACTCTGTAGAGTGGGAATTACAGTTAGGGTGACTAATCCCTACGCTGAGGGTCACCAAAGAATTGACCTTCACTTTCAAATTTATTCAAGGCATATTAAGATTATTCTTCCTAGCAGGTGATGTTTGGCTCTTGATATGCAGGAATGTAACACAGTGAGTTAGCAGTTTTTGGAGCCTTCTTTTTGTCTCAAGGTGAAGTCTGTAATGAATCTTTGCTTGTTTAAGATGAGTTGAACCTTTGAAAGCACTTCAAGTGCTCCACGCTTTGCCCTGGGCACCTTTAGTGCTGCGTGATTGACCACTTTGTGTCTGCTCAGCACTTGGAGTGATCAGATCTCCTTTGGGCCCTTACAAATATAGGTATTATTACCAAATAGGAGTGTGAATGAGGGACTGACACCATGTGAGTTCACTGGACACATCTGTTAAAATCAACCAGGTCCTAGTCTGGGTGATGCGCCAGAAAACAGCACTCAGTATTTTCTGGCATGACGCAACACAACTAAAAGTCAAACAGAAGCTATGATTTAAGTGCAAGTCATTCAGATACATCCTGAGCCCCACAGGTAGGGCTTTTTTTAACTGTTTTTCTGTACACCGTTGGAATTCATCATCTTTGGAAACCTGATGCAAAATTATTTGCTGCTGCAAAGCTTTTGGAGAGATAAGGA
>PPHD01022613.1:0-12781 GCA_002909625.1 Bambusicola thoracicus | reverse complement strand
TTTTTAGAATCTGCCCTCATATGTTACTTTTAAGTTATTTATAAATACATCTCTCCTACAGCCTCTACCAGCAGGGCACCTTTACATGTTAGAATTTAATGAGGCTCAGGTATAAGTCATGAGTCTCTGAAGAAACGTGTTACCTGATCTGCTTCATTTCTACCAATAATCATACCATTACCTACAGCTTCTGTTTTTAATTAATGGTATCTAATGATTAACACTGGCCAATTTGCATCCAATTATGTCTCCTGAAAAATTAGAAGTAGATGAAAAGGCTGAATGCAATTAATCATTCAGCAATATGAATTTGCTTAAATATCAAGAATGTTGTACTTTCTGAAGAAAGGTTTCACTGAAAATATATAGTGTCTGGTTATGAAGCAAAAGCATGATACTTCCCATGACAGTAAGAAGTCTGGATATTAAACACCACGGAATTACCAAATTCATTCACACATACCCTTCTAATAATAATTTAAAAAAAATTGCAGCTGGTATCTAATTACAATCTGGATCCACATGTTACAAAAACAACTAAAAACAGTAAGCAAGATAACTTTTCAAGACATAGAAGAATCTTAGTCTTGTCTGAGACAAACATAGATTCTAGTAGTCTGTAAGCCTCATCTTTTCTTTCATTCTTAGGAAGTATAGACTTGGAAAATATTCTGTTCCTCCTTCAGAGCAAATAATGCTACTTAGCTATGAGATTTTTGATGACCATAACAACTTTAAGAAAAGTTATAAGTTATAAAAATATTTACTATCACCTCCCTACCATTACTGTAAAAAAAAAAATATATATATATGATGTCTTAACAGATGATGGGAACAAGATGCCTTTAATGGAGAGTTCTTTCTTGTGCACCTACCTCACTGATAAATTCAAAAGAAATCTCATATAAATACAAACACACTAAATACCACTGGTGAGACTTCTTTTCCCCAGTGGTGACGTTATTTTGTCCCACAGGGGAAATTAAAATAATCTGGCAATTATTTTAGTTTAGATCTTGTATAGTAACTTACAGGCATAGACCACGGCAGCAACCTAAGCTTAATTTACAAAACTAGATTGCAATACACTACTTAATTTCTCTGTCCTGAAATTTTCAAATTGAAGCATGATTCAATGCATTGTGATGATTTTTAAAATACAGTTAAGCTGAATTAAATCTTTTGGAAAAAGAAAACAAAGAAAATAGGGTTTCAGACAAGTAAAGATCTCAACTAACACTCAGTATATATTTTCTGACTTTTCAGCATGCAAAAAGCCAAGCTTTTGACTTCTAAGACCTTGTTTTTGCCCGGGAGAGAAAAAATGTCTATTTCAGTGTTGTTTGGAACATCACTCAGCAATTTCTACCTGCACTACTCACCTTTAACAAATCTCTGCTCCTGTTCTTCTCTGTTTCAAATAATTTCTCCAGTTTATAGCCCTACTGTCAGAAATTTTGTATCTTCATAATACCTAGAGCATTACTTTTATTCCCATTTTACTTGTACTCTTCTAACCCATTTTTTTATTCCCATTTTACTTGTACTCTTCTAACCCATTTTTTGTGTAGGACTCAGGTCAGTTTTTAACCTATTAACATTTTGCACTGCTCTTTGGGAAAAAGGACAGAATTTAGAGGGAAGGAAAGGTTATGTTGCAGATATTAGCTGATTGGTGTTTGCTCACACTTGGAAGTGTCATTACTCTTTTTCTTAGCAAAACTGTCAAGAGAAGTCAAAAAGAGTTAAATTCTTTTTAGATAACCTCTTATAATCATTATGCCAAACATCACACAAACACTTTGTTTTAGAGATATTTGGTCCTTGTCATCTCTGTTCCCACTCCACATAAAATCATCAAAAAAAGCTCCAGCATGCTATTTTAAGATGTCTGGCTTGCCTGAAGTGCTCTGCTTTTGAACATGAGCCTCATTTACAGTGGTTGTACCAATAAACTGGAACAATACTTCAATTCTAATTATTTGTAAGAAGCCAAAAAGTAAGATCTAAAGGCTTATCTGCTTTCAGTTAGGATAAACTCATGTATATTATATTGGTTAGACTTCATAAAACATCCTGTAATTATTACCAGCAGACTTACTGTTTCAGGTGTAACAGACTGCTAGTTTTTTTTTAGTGGAAATTTCTTAAGCTCTCTCATTAAAAATGGATAATTTCCTAGTATCATAGACACTGCACTAGCATGTAGCTCTATACATTTACCTTGAGTCACTGATGAGGTTTCTCATCAGCCTGTCCAGGGAAAAAGTTAATGTGCAATCTGTGTGCTGCAAAAGCTTTTACTAGCCATCCTCAACAGCTCATCTGCCAAAGAAGCAAGGAAACAGTGGTAGAGCAGTTTCTTAGTTTCAGATGGGAGAGAACTGTTCTTCTTCATACTGTCTTGCATGATCCTATATTTTGGTTTTAGTAGAAAAACCATGCTGATAACACACTTATGTTTCTAGTTGTTACTCAGCAGTGCTATATAGAGCTAAGGATATTTCAGTTTTCTCAGTTTTTCCTACTGTCCTACCACTAAGGCAGGGGACACAAGGAGCTGGGCATCACAGAGGGCCCAAGGAAGTAACACAGGATAGAATTAGGACAGATGACCTAATTTGTCCAAAGGGATATTCCATATCATATACCATATGACATGAAGGGTAAGGAAAGTTTTGAATTAGGGGTTGCAGGGGAGTTCATCAGGCTCTCTTCACTGCTTGGGGGCTAGGTGAGCATCAGTCAGAAGGTGGTGAGAAATTGCTTGTGCACTGCTTGTTATAGATATTTGTCATAACTATTTCTTCCTTTTCTCTGTTACAGTGAATAGTTTTATCTCAGTCCATGAGTTCTACTTTGTGTTTATTGTATTCTCTCCCCCATCCCACTGGGAATTAGGGGAGTGAGCAAAAGATTGTGTGGTGCTTAACCACCGGCTGGGTCAAACCACAACAAGCAGACTCATCTGAAGTGAATATAGCAATGCTGCTCTGGGTTTCCTTGTATTTAGCATGGGACTTTCACTCTTCAAAACTCTCTAATAGGCCCTGAAATTAAAATGTGGGCCTCAACCACATCTACACTCAAAGCTGATGTGGTATTAAGGATTGGAGAGGACGGTGTGTGCCAGTAACTTGTTTCTGGTTTCTTTTGGCAAATTTATTTTAAAAGATTCCTAACAGATTCATCTGTATTTGTAAGAATCTTTTGTCACCTACAGTGAGAGCTTGACTATTGATTTTTTAGTGAGTTTTTGATGGAATGAAGAAATTGTCTAGAATAAAAAATTAGCACAAGGAGTCTGCATACCCTGGATTACAACCCATTTAAGTCACTCAATCACTACAACCTTGTACGTGATCGTAAAAATTAATGTAATAATTCAGTAACAATAGAGGCACTTGGTTAGATCAAGATGAGGCTGTTTTCTCACTATAAGAGGGCAAGCTTCCTTGAGCTACCTTAAGCAAATGCAACTCATTCTGCTTTTACTGTCTGCTCTTTTTATGAAGAATTCAACTGTAAACTCCGGACTCCAGCACTGCAGCTGTGCACAGCTTTTATGCATAAGCAATAAAAAACTAGCCAAGGAACAAGTATATTGCATATACTTGTTTGTTTTGTGAAGTAAGAAGGGAGGGGCAGGGGGCAGATGTCACCTTAATGCAAAGTTGCAGAGTGGCTAAAACCACAGCAATAAAAAGCAGGCATAAATTACTGATATAAGCCAGTGTTTAGGCACTGGCTTCCAAGGCAGAATATAACGGGGGGGAGGACTGTGTTGAACTAAGTTTTGGAGTCAGTGCTTCCTGAGGCTTCTTACAAACAGCACAGCATTTCACTTGCTCGGGGCTGTATTTAAAGCAAACACAGCCCGGAGGCATCAAGAGTGGCTCTGCCAATATAAATGTACTTTCTGAAAGGCTTGCCAGTTGTTTGTTTTTTTAATTTATTTATGACAGCACTTACATAGCCAAATGGATGTTTGAACTGTGACTGCTTTGGACACTGAGTACCAAAAGGTGGAAGCCAGGAGGAGAGCTGTGGCTAGAAATCTCAAACCCAACCTTCCTCTTCAATGTGCCCCTCCTGTCCCACCCCCAGAATGAAGCAGACATCTCAGAGCCCCCAGATGTTGCTCAAAATGTCTTACCCTGCACCTCAGGGGATTTCAGATGAAAGAAATCCATAATGATTGTCTTTATTTTAAATTAACACAGACGATTACTGTGTAGGAGCACTCCAGCGAGACAGAGGTGTATATCAGCTGAAGCCAGGATATTCCCTTGGCACTGACAAAACAGACGCACCACTGAGCAGAGTTGATAGGATGTTTGCAAATGACATAAAACACCAATTAAGTTAACTTGCTACTCTGATGAGAATCAGAGGCAGCCTATTCATTGAAATCAATGTTGTTCTCCTTATTGTTCTTTCAGTATTATGAGCCATAAAGTAATAACTTGATGACTTAAACCTGCATTTTTACAGAACCTGCCTCCCCCCATTCATGCTGTGGATTCATGAATGGGGACATCTCCAAATGACACCTAAGGGCTTTGTCAACAAGGCACAGAATTACAGAACGTCTCTGATCTACATAGAATCTATGTAGGGCAGTTTAGCTTCTTGAAGGCACACTGTCGGGGCATTCAACAGACACCAGGGCTTTAGACAAGAAAAAGTAAGCCAGATAAGTTTTGCTTGCTAAGCACAATGTATGTTAGAGACCAACAGGAAAATATTAACTATGCATGCAAAGAACCCCTTCCCTTCCCTAAAAATTGGAGTGTTTTGCTATTTTTGGCATACATCAGTTATAAAGGCTATCATCATGACTAAGGATTATCACACACTGCAAGGTTAGTTGCAGTCAGGTCTTCAGATTTTTTTCATGTCAGATAAAGGAAAAGTAGTCTGTATTATTTCTAATTCTGCCAAAGGATGCTTGCATTAGTCACCAAGTTAGATAAAAATAAAGATGCAGTCATTGCACTGAGGGCCTTTCTCCTCTTGTATCTACTTTCAGGAGAATAAACCAGGAAATACAGCAGGACATGGCAAGGTAATATCATGGAATTGAAACAATATGCCAGACTTGAAACTTGAGCCACTGTGCAATGAATTTTTAGCCAAAATCAGGAGAAACACACATAACAGGTGCTTTATTTAAACGTAATCAACTTTTTAAAAGGCGTGAATTAGTTTCTTCCAGGAATCATTAACTTTCAAGTTTTGTTTCATGAACTGTCCTGAAATTTGAGAAGTCTACAGCAAGCAAAGTTTAGCAGGTAGAATTCGATCTCTTTTTCTTTCTTTTTTTTCCCCTCACTTTAAAAAAAAATGGAAAGAAAACTGTGGGAAAGTATGCCACATTTCAGTAGAAAAACTGCACATACCTCAAGAGAACTAGGAATTAAAATTCTTCAATTGAAAAAAAAAAAAGAGCTTTGGCTTTCTGAATACAGTTTCTCCTTGATAGGCGAGATAATAGTACTTTACATCCTTATTGTCTCTACCACTCTCTTTTTCTTTGGGCCAGCATAAGCCAAAAGCATAGAAACAGTGAACAAAATCAAAACATGACTTCAGACCAATCTGGAGATACCAGGAAAGCAATGAGAACCAACAATCTATGGGCTCAGAGAAGCGAGGAAGTCAGGGAGGGGGTAGAATGCAAGCCACCAACCTCCCTTGAATTCTTGCAGCTGCACTGACCTTAGTACTGTTAACAAAATCTTTTTATGCAGTCCCAGACACACTTTTTGCTTTGTGATTTTTTCAGCTGGGCATTACTGAGTTTCAGAGTGGAGAAGAGACTTGAGCTGAATTAAGCTTGCCTTATGTTGAGTGGCTCAAGAGACATCTTTAGATTCATGCTGAATAATCAGAAAGTATTAATAGTATTTTGAACAACAACAAAAAAAGTATTGGAAAAAGCATGTTTGAGGAAAGAGGAAATTTTGAATTGATGGAAATTTAGATTAGTAAGTCCACACCTGCTGGAGCCACATAAATATTTAATAATTGACACAGAAATAAACTATTCCATAAAACAACTTACTTCCTTCAAGCCAGAAATGCATAGACAGCTTCCACTACCAATTTAGCCCTGTAACAGCCTTGAAGAAAGAATAACTTTTGCCTGTTCAAAGCACATCATTACAATATTGAGTGTGCTGCAAAAAACACCAACGAAACCAGATACCAAAAATACACCCCCTTACTATGTTAAGATTAAAAAAGTTTAAAGGAAGAAAGTACTAATATGTACTATCTCACATGGCCTCAGAAATTTTATTGCATACCAGAAGGAGGAGATACAAGGATAAGAGCAGTGCTTCCAAAAGCAAACAGTGAAAAGGAAAGAAAGAATCCTTCCATTTGCTAACATTATACAGAGCAGCAGCAGATTTAAACAATTCTGGGATCACTTACATGTTATAGCTAATGTCACAAAAGATCTTTAGCTGAGCTATAATTACTTAATGGCATATCATACCTCTACAGCAAGAGCGGGTCCAAGAGAGTTTGTTATGGCATTATTATGCTCAAAGTTATGTAAGTAGTTTTCAATGACATAAGCAAACTAATTTATACCTGCTCTCATTGCACACATTATAACAGAAAGCTTTCTTTTTTTCCATTTTCCAAGTGGCTTTTGCAGCTTGCCTTGATCTCCACTGTACTTCATTGAAGCAGTACAGCATCACCCAGCAAGAGCTTGGTACTCATGTTCAAGTTTCAGTCATACAGTACGCGCTCACTGCAGGTAGCATATCCAACTAGTTCTGTCTTCCCACCAAAGTGGATACATAGCATATGATTTTTGTGTTTAAAATAGCAAAGGGGGAGACTGTTTAAGTAAATTTTATATAGAGTGCTTGGTGAATGAAGTTAAACACCTGCAGCAAAATAATAAAAAAAAAATGGCAAAAGCAATTTCAAAATATAAACTTGAAGAGAGGAATTCTGCAAAAAAATGATAATAAAGACTATTTTGTATAAATAGGAATATAATATCTGAATCCACATGCTGTATTTGTTGAAAGATTCATTTTCAAAAAGGTTCAAGTCCACTCATACTTGAAGTCAACACCATTTATAGGTTTTATATTGGTTGAGGCACTATAAAAGCAGTGAATATTTTGCAATATAATATTAAGCGTAACTTCAAAAAATAGAATATTCGTATAAATATTTCAAACAACTTTTTCAAAACATGTTAGAAGCCTTTGAATAATGCATGTATTCTTGTAACTTGACTGTTATTCTTTATCAAATGACAATCATTTACTTGTTCTGCTTCTAGTTTTCTATGGGGACTGCTCCAAAAGTAATGCCTTCCATTTAATTATGTTGGCGCACAATGTCAGAGATAAATGCTGGTGGTGTGGCAATAGAGGTTGGAACCTTCCCACCAATATTCCGTTACATGTTGTTGTGTGACAGATGGCAGCAGAAGAGCACTCTGACAGAATGGTGGTCTGACATGGAAGCGAGCATTAAGCAAAGGTGCAGAACTGAATTCCTCCATGCAGAAAAAAATGACAAGCATTTTCAGAGAAGTGATAACGAGAAAAAAAAGAGAAAAAAAAAAAAAAAAAAAAAAGCTGTTCTCTGTTAAATGCAGGTCTAATACACACTAAACTGGTGAAGATCCCACTGTCAGACTAAGGGCAGGACGGAAAAAAACTTGTAGCTTTCTTCCACATAGTTCCTGTGATAAAAGGAAAGAGGATCAGAAGTATCTTCACATTCAAGACCTACTTGTTCCAAATGTTAGCTACAAAAAATAGCCTGTTCTGCCTCCCAGGCTGTTCAGATCCCCTTCTCATAAACCCAGACATGTGCCTTCACTTTTCCTTCCACTCCACCTCCATACCTTGTCCTCATGTCACAATCTTAATACTTCCTCTCTCTTCCATGCTCCTGGAACACACCAAAGGAGAGCTTGCTAATCCTTCCTCCTGAAAAGAGGACAGGGGGCCCAACATGGAACCAGTTTCATTCTCCCATCAAATCTCCATGAAATGAGAAAGTGGGTTCTTCAAAAAACCTTCCTCATTTCACAAATGTGTAGTATTTTCCATCTTCTCTTTCTGGACTTGCAGAACTCCTAACAGAACACTATTTCAAGAGTCAAGAGAGGGAGATAACACTTCTCATCTACGGCCTCCAAGGGTCCCTTTCGTTATCTACAGAAATAAGGTCAGAAAGTAAAAGGAAATATTTAAAAAATAATAAATGGAAGTCATGGGTCAAAATAATTCCTGTCAAAGCTTTCTACTATTTTAGTTGAAAAGCATTTCTCTTCCCTTGACTGACAGAGCTTCTCTTTCCTTTCAGCCTCTGCATGACAGAAGAGGACTTGTTAACATTACTGAGAGCTGCTTTAACTACTGGTATGGATACTGCTGTTACTGACCAACTGTGAGGTATATTTCAAGACTTGTGGGCATAATTATTCCTAGTCCAGTTAGACTGGATTGTCATTTCAGATACTCTCCTAGGTGCTTTATAACCACACTCCACAGCAGCCAGAAAAAAGAGACCTTTTTCAGATGAACTGTTTTATTTTAGGAACTGCAGTTATAATTGGGCAAAATCATGTCAGTACTTTCCCAGCTGGAAAAAAATAAAATTCAAAACACAAATATTTCAGCCTTGAGTTTGAAGCCGCATTTCTGAATTTACTTGGAATGTGGCAAAAAAATCTGTTTAAAATATCAATAGCTTCTTTCCAAGTTGAACAAAGTATCTCTTAAGAAACACATTTTTTTTCCTGCTCTCAAGAAGAAACAGGAAAAGGCATCTCTGTAGCTTATATTTCACCATATATTTGTAAAGTAAAAAAATAAATTCAGTTCTCTAGGCTCTTAGTCACATGAATAAGATTTTATAATCATGCAAAAACTGCATTTCCACAATTCCTGCTATTTTTACAAAAATGAACTTCTTAAAAAAAATAAAATTAAAAACAAAGAAACAAACATTAATCAGAACTATGCAAGCAGATTGTCAGGAAATACTACACAGAAGTTCTTAGTCCTGTACTTCAGATTCCTATGAAGATCCAGCCAGTGTACTTTATGAGAACAGAGATAAAGGACACACCTTCTTCTTACATGATTGCTATTAAAGCAAAAAGCATTGTTCTGACTTTACCATAAACAGACATAATTATATAATTTTTAAAAATGTAATTCCCCAATTTAAAGAATTTTTATTGCTTTAGATATGCTTACATTTTTTAACTTAAAATACTCTCTATCCCTTTTGTGCTTACTAGAGCTTTTGATAAGTCAGAATACTTTCAAGAACTACAGAAGTACCAAGTTAAACATTATAATTTTCTGCTTGCGTATAATGCAGGCAGATTATTTCTAAATACACCTGACATTTTAAGGTAAGCATTTATTGCAAGTGGCAAAGAACCAAGAGGGAATACTTCAAATCTTAAATCCCAGCACAGGCATTCATTCAGTGTGTGACCTCAGGCAACAGACTTGACCTCCTTCTGGTTCAGTCAATTCAGCTAGCTAAGAGCAGGAAATCTTTGAAAACCAGATGCTGCATCTAAAAGCAGATCTTACCCAGGTAAATAAATTACAAGTGAGCCAGAGGGATGAAGGAATATAGTGTTTCTTATTGTAAGAGTCAGGAAGGCATATGGAAGTAAATTAGAAATAAGCAAGAGGTCTAAAAGCCTCAAGCTTTACTTTGATATTGGAAAAATAGGATTTTTATTGCTGTACAGATTTTTTTTTTTTTTTTTGCTAGACTGTGAAGTTGGACTATCTTCATTCAAATGTATTCAAATAACACAACCAAAAATATTTCTTTTGTCTTAATAATAAACCATTACTGTTCACAGATCTCTGAAATACACCTGATGACATTTGTAATGATGCAAGACAATTTTAAAAATTCATCCTTTAGGGATTCAGGGATCTTAAGAAAATAGAATACTGAGAGAGTTTGGGGTATCTTTTTCCTAGAGAAGAATCCTTGCAGCTTCCTGTACTGGTTCATGCAGTTATTCCTTCCCAGCTGCAAGACTCTACAATTGCTCTTGTTGAACCTCATTATGTTCCTTCCTGCCCAACTCTGTATCATGTCCAGGTCTCGCTGAATGGCAGCACAGCCTTCTGGTGTGTCACCCACTCCTTCCAGCTTTGTTACATCAGCAAACTTGTTAAGGGTGGATTCTATCCCTTCATCCAGGTCACTGATGAAGATGTAGAACAAGACAGGACTCAGCACTGACCCCTGGGGAACACCACCAGTTACAGGTCTCCCACTAGACTGCGCAGCTGAGCACAACTGTCTGAGTCATGAATTCAAGCTCCCTATACGGAAACACACATTCTAAAACAGAATCTAACACTCAAGATGAAAAACATGAACTAAAAAAGCAATACCTTCAGTTCCTTGCTTCTGGTTCAGTGCACTACTTCTTGCCTACTAGATCAGCTCCTTCTTCTTATTAAGAGCCCACAACCTAGCATTTGTGGCCTGAAGCCCATCTCCTACATTCAGTCATTCAGGGATATTACATTTTGTTTCAAAAATGAGGGCAGCTCACTCCATTTCTCTAATGAGATCAAAACTGTGTTCACTTTAAGAGAATCAAACACAAACAGCCATGCCCTGGCACTTTGCTACCTGCTGAAGGGAAACTTGCAGACCTTACCAAGTCTTTCAGATGAAGAAGCCCACAAAAGCTAGATATATCTGTGATGTATGAGAGTGAGATTGCTTTTGTCTGCCAAAATGTAAAATGAGGTACTGAACAATGAGGCTTTAATTCTTTTTTTTCACTAAATCATTTTTCTCCTGCCAGCTATATTATCATAGCTTATGCTTGTTTGTGTATTTAATGAACATAAAAGCATTATCAAGAGAAGAGCGACAGTTACAAAGGAACAATAACAAGAGGTCAACACTTAACATGGACTGTAAGTGCAGAAGTCTTGATTTACATTAAAATTTCTGGACTTCTTGAGATATTCCTAGAAATGAAAGAGGTATGCTAGAACTTTCTCACAAATAAAAGAATAAGTGAGAGCTGCATTTATTCCTGAAGTTCCTATACTGGCCTGGTACTTCTGTGATTAGTCGATAGCTGAGTTTATGATTATCCTTTTTGGAGTTAGACATCTACATTTCACTATTTCTTCTTAAATCATCCCTCTTTTTTTTTTTTTTTTTTTTTTTTTCCCCTTAATCTATATATGCATGAATCCCATTCTCTCTCTTTTCCTTGACATATTCAAATCAATGGTGAGAAAATCTTGTTCAAAGGGAAGACACTGACAGAAGTCTCAGAAGGGTTGTACTGCCAGAGATGTTTCCAAAGATGTCAATGAGAACTTCAGTTGGCCCTGGAGCACATAAATGGCATTTACTTCACTGTACTGCAAGGTCTTTTTTGAATAGCTTTGCAATTTTTTGAATGTGGCAAGATGTCCTGAAAGTCCTTTCTGTAAAGGACTTTGTTGAGGTGCCCTATTTTCTCGCCTTTTTTGCAAGATGCTCTAAGGAACAGGTTTGATCTGGGTGTTTGGAAAACGTCTGCATGCAATAGCTGAGCACTGACAAGCAAAGAGATAGCAGTAACATACCAGGAACGCTTGGAACTTTGCAGAAAAATGCAGCAGGCCAGAAATCAAAAGTACATTTCAAATGCCAAAGGGATTATGTTAAATTTAGGCCACATGTAAGTCTTCAAGGACTGAATTCAAAAGAGATGTTGCAAAAGAAGGGTGAGACAAGGGCTAAAAGCGGAAGTGAGAAAAGCAATAGAACTCTTAAATGAAAACTGGAGCAGTTAGCAAATCTAAGGAAAAAATAGAGATGTTAATTGTACAATAATGATAATAAGAACAATCACAGTGATTTAAGGATATTGCATTGTTTCAGAAAATGATGTCAAATTATATACAATGAATGAAGTAGACAAGAGAGAAAAGCTGACCTTTAATTGTGACCTTTAAATTGTTTCAATTATTTCCTAATGTCAACAAACCAGTAATTGAACTATACTAAATGACATTGCCTTAACACCCAGTTAACAGCTTGCATCGACAACCATAAATTTAGCGCTATCTTTTTATCAGATAATTAGTGGCAACTGTAAGACCTGTAGCAAGCTTCACATTAAGTTTGGCTTAAAATTATTTCTTATTAAGTAATGGAGATATATTCACACAGCAAGTACTTTATAAGATAAGTGAGAAATTCACTAAACATTTTTATTTAATATAACTAGTTGAATCACCAACAGAACAGAAGACTATTTTAAAATAATATTAACAATACTATCTAGAATATTCTTCATTTCAGCCACACATGATGTTCTGGTTCTGCACATGATCCAGATTCCTCATTTGCACGCCTAAGTCAGCTTTGAAACCTGTAGGTGGAAGGGTTTGAAAATCACTAAAATAGAGCACAGAATATACTGAAAGTGGTATTTGTCTATGAAATCTGTCTAGACAAAACAGTAAAGACTTGTTGAGTATTTGCTCCCTAAATCTCCCCATGCTGGGGCATACACTGAAAAGGAAAGCTCCTGCCCATCTTGATTTTATTTAAGGCAAAACTGTGTTGAAAACTGACAGTAAAGAAAGAATAGCCCCACTACGTGCCTTATAAATTTAGCTAATGGTTAACTGGAGACATCACCTTAGTTTTCAAACTCAGAATGCCTTTAGACTCTGAGTGTTTCATTGAAGCCTGAAAAAAAATAAGACATATACAAGTTTTGGAAGAA
>PPHD01022611.1:0-12781 GCA_002909625.1 Bambusicola thoracicus | reverse complement strand
GTGGCTGAGCTTGCTGAGAAGACTGTGAACGTTTTTAGCTTGATCAGTTCAAAGAAGATTCTTGCCTTGATGAAATCTGAAGCTCGAACTAAGGCTGCTGGAGTGATTCTCATCAAATGGAATCTTTAGAGCAGCTCTAAAAGCTGTGTCACCCTTCCAGCTACAGCACTTGTAAAAATGGTTGTGCAGGAACAGAAGCACCTCCATACTTTGCTGTGCTGTCAGTTGTGAGTTGACCTTTGGCTCGTCAGTGGCTTAAGTGGCTCTTACCTGTTGTGTTGAAAACAACCCTTGGCCTTTACTGCTGATACCAGTTAGAAGGGTAAAGCTTTTTTCTCTCAAAACCATTCCAAATAAATACAGAAACCTGCTAGCTAGCCGCAGCATACAGCAGTCTAGAGTACAGGAGTTTGAAGTGGCGAACTCCAATGTCTGCCCCTGATGTGTGTGCACTGCTGGGCATGCAGTACAATCAGGTGCTGTGCCAAAGTTGAGAGGTGTGGAAGAGCGGAATCCAGCTGTGCTGAAACTGTTCTGATCTTGGACTGAGGCTGCAGGATGCTGTGAATCCAGGATGGAAGGAGGTGTGGTTGCTTGCTGTGGTGCTCACAGATGAACTTTACGTTTGACATCATATTGGGAAAAGCAAGTGGAAAATACAGGTGAAGAACTTCAGGCAGGACCATCTGGCCAGAACAGACCACAGCTTTACTGGCTGGGAATGTTCCTTCACTTGCTCTCAACTTTGCTCTGGCTCTCAGAGAATACTCTCCTGTCTGACAAGAACCTTGCTTCTTTCAAAAGCCTTCAGAATTTTTTTTGTTTGTGACAGTGACTAAATCAAGCTCTGAGTGATAACTTAGAGCAATCCTGAGCTGCCAAGAAGGCCTCTTGAGGGTGAAGAAGGTACAGAGGCAAGGCATACCAT
This sequence comes from Bambusicola thoracicus, assembly GCA_002909625.1. Lineage (NCBI taxonomy): Eukaryota > Metazoa > Chordata > Aves > Galliformes > Phasianidae > Bambusicola > Bambusicola thoracicus. The sequence continues at coordinate 11,853 of PPHD01022611.1, read as the reverse complement.
AGGATTAGTCCTACAGACTAATGCGGTCCAAGCTGAGGGACATAGAAAGGTCATAAAAACATGGCTGGATTGCAGCGGCTGAAATTTCTTGCTTCTGCTTGGGGTGGATCAGCTGTTCTTTGCAGTCTGGCAAGATATGCACGCAGACCACACAGGCAGCAGAAAAAGATACTCAGAAATTAGATAAGGATGGTTAAATCGGAGGGTCTAGACCTTGTTGAGTGTCTGTAAAAACAGCAGGTGGTGGGAGGAAGCTGTATTATATGCTGGATGCAGCTATTGAAATTTTAAGCTTATTAACTTAATAACTACTGTGCCCCTATGAGTAGGTCAGTTCTCTAATATGCTGTTAATCTCTGGGTTAACTAGACTGCTACATAATGGCATTATTATACACAAAGTCAGAGGAAGGTAACCAAAGTGGAATTCCATCCCCAGTAATAGAGATATTTGAAAGTGTATCCAGAACTATCTGCCATCCCCACTCGCTTGGTTTGGGTAGAATTACTGTTGCCTTTATGTTTGTAGTGGCCTAATGAGGATGAAAACAAAGGGAACGTGCAACAGCAGACAGCTGTAGTGAAACCTAAGTAAAATAAATAATCTTAAGTATCATTCTTTCTTATCCCTTATTGCAGTAGGCTTTTTAGCTGAATTGTAATGGAAGTCCCCTCCCTATTTCTGCTCACAGACACTGGTGTCCACAGTGGAACAAGCTCAGCACTAAACCTCTGTGAACAATGAGAATTAGCTGCAATAGGGAATGAGGTAGGAGGAAGAGAACACCTCTGTGTGTTCAGCTGCAGAGTGAACAAACCAGAGTTTAAGAGCAACAGTAGCTCCTGTTTCATCACCAATTTGGGGATTCCTAACATCACAGCCCAAAAACTGGTAGCAAAGTCTAACTTATCCGTTGCAAATAGGATGAGGAAGTCACCAGAGCCCATCTAGCACCAGTATTTGTATTCAGCTATATTTTGAGGTCAGCACAAAGAAAGCAGTAGGTGAGTGTTGGGGAGGAAGGCAGCACTCAGCCTTCCAAAATAGAACGTGGGAGCCAGCAGTCACTGGGTGCCTCGTCAGAGCTTTAGAACACTGAGACCAAATTCCTGTGTGTGCCTTCCCATTTGTGGGCCTCAGGTACTGGGCTGTGCTGTGTTATCCTTAGACTGTGCTTTCCACCTTCCCCTCTTTCTGCTAGCAAACTTACTTCTGCTTCTCCTCTACTGGCTGCAGAAGGCATGCATGGTAGGAGGGAAGGAGGCAAGCTGTCCTCTCATTTCACTCCCAAAATTATAGCGTTTGTGGCTGGTATTTTTGTTTAGCTGGTAATACTCACAGATCAAATGTTGTTCCAGTGAAGTGAAAGTTCAGGCCCATCTGAGCTGGTACAGGGTCTAAGGCTGCAAGAAAATGTATTTTAGGTGAATAAAAAATAGCCACTACTTTGCAGATGGTTTATACTCAGGCCTGACATAGCAAACTGGAAGTATGTTTGTCCTGTTCTCGTTATTGGGGTAGCATTTAAGCAGGCTAAAATGAATCATTGCTCCCAGGTTCAACTTTGAAAGTGCTGTAGTCAGTGACAGTGGGATTTTACAAAGCCAGTTAGGTGCTCAGCTTAAGAAAGCTGTTTATGTGGAGGAAGAAAGGTATAATGGATAGTGTCTAATAGGCTGGGTACAAAAGTGCTGGATTGATTCTCTATTTTATGTTTGTCTAGCTACATCATTGAGAAAGGGGTGTGCTACCTGGTCCTGTGCGAAGCTGCGTTCCCGAAGAAACTGGCCTTTGCATATCTGGAAGACCTGCAATCAGAATTTGATGAGCAGCATGGCAAGAAGGTGCCAACGGTTTCCAGGCCCTATTCCTTCATTGAATTCGGTGAGGTCCCTCTCTGCAAGGCTAGTTAGCAAGCTTATTGTAGGGGCTGCAGCCACAAGATGCTCCCTGGCTTGGCCTATGGAATTGACAGTTCAGTCTCTTTTTGGTGCTATTAAAATGGGTGCTTTTAGCACTGAGTATTTATGAATAGAGACATGGTAAGAAAATCGTAAATATCCTTTAGCTCACATTTCTTGCTTTCAGTTTTTGGGCCTGTTTCCAGTGAATGTTTGCTTGCAGTCTGCTGGCTGTCTCAGCACTTCTCCCACTCCTTTGGCAGCCAGGCTGCTCTGTGTTCAGTGAGTGTTTTCTCCACGCTGCATCTGAAGGAGGTGGTGTAGATCTAATAAGGTGTAGTAAGGTGTTTTTGATCCAGCACCCTGAGTGAGAGTGAGTGGGATGCAAATTGTGAGAACACCAGTGTCCAGCAGTGTGCTGGGAAGAGAAGAACAACTCTGACTCGAGGCCTTTTTGTTCTCCTGGTGGTCTGCTCTCTACTGGTGTGCCCATTATGTGGGCACAGAACCAGGACTGTGTGGGTAGAGCCTGGAAGAATATTATTCTCCTGGAGGCAGTGCTCATCCAGCAGCAAAGTCTCTCAGCCTTCATGTCTTGCTTTTAGTTTAAGGCCCTTCTTTGCTGGCCTGGAGCATCAGGGCAAGAAGCCTAAAGCTTGTAACCCATGTCTGCAGCCTCTCCCTGCAGCCACATTAATGTTTAGAACTGGTTCTTAACATTTTCTTGTTTTCAAATCGAATAATTAGCTTTTGAGGTGGGAGGGCAGAAGCAAGGGTCACTCTGTGTTGTACTTCTTTTGTGTAACAGTTTTCATTTGTAGTGAAAGACAGATTAACTTGAAACAGAAGGCTTCTGATCTTATGCCCTTCCGTGTCGATTTGAGGATATGTTTCAGTGAACACAACTAACCAGAAATGCTAGAGCATTTTAACAAAGCACTGCTGATATCTATCAGACTGTTGACTGGAAAGTCTTCAAACAGTGGTGGGTGCTTCAGCTGAAGAAGGCATAGGCTGAAGCAGAGACAGTTCAGTTCCTTTTGCTTGGCAAAGCAAGCACTATAGGGAGGTAAGTATCCTTCTTGACGGTTCTCTCTTGTTCCAGACACCTACATCCAGAAAACCAAGAAGCTCTACATCGACAGCCGGGCAAGGAGGAACCTTGGTTCCATCAACACAGAGCTGCAGGATGTGCAGAGGATTATGGTGGCCAACATTGAGGAAGTCTTACAGCGAGGAGAGGCACTTTCAGGTATGGGTGGTGGCTGCTGTTCTGTGTATGCTTACCCTCAGTCAGCAGCGTGGGTAGAGTATATCAGATGGAAAGTCCTCCTAATTCCAAGGTCTCCTAAGAAAAGCAATGGACTCAGCGGGTGCATCATTTCTATCAGTTGCATCCTGAAGCACCTGATGGATACTGGTGCTGCTTTTGAGTGTCTCACCACGTTGGGTGGCTCTCATCCTAGCAGAACAAGCACTAGAGCGCTGCGGACAGGCACAAGGTGTGCTGTTGTGCAATGCTGTTGTGCAATACTGCTGTGCTTTTAGCTGCTCCAGAGAAACTTATTCAGTTAACGTAAGATCTGGGTGATACCTGGTTGGGTTAATCTTGATTAACTTCTCTGCCCTTTCCCTCCAACAGCTCTGGATTCCAAGGCCAACAACTTGTCCAGTTTGTCCAAGAAGTACCGTCAGGATGCCAAGTACCTGAACATGCGTTCCACTTACGCCAAACTTGCGGCTGTAGCTGTGTTTTTCATCATGTTGATCGTCTATGTGAGATTCTGGTGGCTGTGACCTGGTTACACTGAAGAGGGAAAGCTGGTAGCCTGGCAGGTGTGTGTGTGTGCAGGACACTGTTCACTGGGGATGTGCATTAGAATCCACGCAGGACCATCACCTTCATACAGGTGTCCTGAAAATGTTAGGTGATGCCTGAGTACTACACCTCTTAGTGAGTCCTAACTGTAAGTGTAAAGGCTTGTTGACTACAGGCTTTTCCCCTGAGGCAGTTTGCACTAGGGTACTGTCGAGGCTGACCTCCTGTGGTTCTGCACCTCTCCAAGCAGTGAGCTTTGGGAACAGCCAATCAATGCAGGTTAGCATCATCACATCTTACGTCCTCCTCTTGAGTAGCTCTAGTGGGAACTGGACTCTAATGAACATTCCTTGTGTTGGCAATGTTTGCTTTTTTTAGGATCTGGATCTGCAGGTTTTTTTGTTAATGTTTTCTTTTTTAAAGATCAGACTCCCCTGTTTGAAGGCAAAATACTGCTCTGTACATATTGTGATGGCTTTCACCTCTGTCAGCTGTTGTTGAGTTTTCTGTGTCTGACACCTTGGCTTGTTTCACTTTCAGTTGCTTTAGAAACAAAAGGATGGTAAATTATGCCTTAAATACATTCTGTCTAGTACTAGGAGAGGCAATGAAAGGCTTCTATATTACTGATCCCTACAGAACTAAACTACAGGTTCGTATGTGTCTACTTTTCCTCTCCTGGCAGCTGTGTGTGACAGTATGTTTCCATGTGATTAAAAACAGGGTGTGTAACTCAAGTGCTGTTGGAGCGGGCGCAGTGCAAACTATGTCAGCATTATGTCCATTTTCCCTTCTCTCTGCAGATAAACTACGTTATTTCCTTCCTCAATACTGTATACTCAATACTTTCTTTCCAACTGCTAGCATTTCAGCTCTGGGATGCTCGTTTTCTTCCTCCCTCAAGGAAAACAACCAAAAAATAAAAGCAGAGCTCTGAATGTTGTTATGAAGAAAAGGGAGTGTTTCCTTTAAAGCACTTCACCTTCGCATGAAGGATTCAAGAGGATAACTTACAGACAGTGGAATCCTTTGGAAATGCCACCTTTTTTTCTCCTGCAATCACTCCTCTCTTGGGAGGCTGAAATTGTAGGTGAAGAAGAACTCATTGTGGGCAATACTGTATAGCTGCTTCTTTCTCATGGGCCAATCTATATAGTCTCATCGTAATGTGATTTTACTTTTATTCCACCTATGCTAGGAGTGCTATTTCATCCCTCAGCTTTTTTAACTGAAAAACAACCAACCACATAGCCCTAAAGCTCAGGCCTTCCCACTCTTTTCTGCACTCAAGTGTTTGTTTCTGTGACGTGGCAGGAAGCAGGCAGTGTCACAGAAGGAAGTTTCAGGGCTCCCCGGTAACTTTTACACGCACGTGTCCTTATGTAGTTCTGGAAATACAAACTGGGACCTGGAAATGTTTTCTGCCACTGGGTAGGGATTCGGGGAGCTGTTGTTCTGCCCAGCCTGGTGCCACTGGGACTGGCAGGGAAGCAGTTAGCACTGTCAGTCAACCAAGCAAATCTGATCCGTCTTGTACTCTAGAATTACTTGGTTTCTGCATGATGTCTCCAAGTGTTACTTTGTAGGTTGCTTTATTATTACCATTTTTAATCTTTACAAGTGGTGTCGCTAAGGGGTGACTGTCCCGGTGATGTGGATCTGTGTGTGATGTGGGTACTGGAAGGTGAGCTGACACTGACCATAACTGGATTGTTGTGGCTTGAGGGGGTGACACTGCTCAGCAAGCAGTTGCCTGCTGCAGCCCAAGTGTCAGCAATGAAATAAATGCTTCTGAAGAATCCCCTTGGCAGCGTGACTCACGTCTCTGTCATTCTAGAGGATGCTTTCTTTGCTTCTAGAGTCACAGGAGGGTAAAGACCTCACAGTTAACTGACAGCTCTCTGCTGTCTGCAGAGCAACGTGTGCAGCCTGAGCGGTCGGTGCCACTGCAGGCCCAGAGCTGCTGCCTGCAGATGGCAGTGCTGGCACGGTGCAGAGCCCTGCGACTCTACCTGAGAGCTCCCCATCCTGTTGCACTGCCCTAGCCTCTCTGAAGCCCTACAGCTTTGCTGGGCCTGAGGGTGGGTGGGTTGGTTGGTTGGTTTCTTTTTTTAAGTAAAAAAACTGTTGGTGTTGGGTGCTCTTGCTGCTGCCACTGCTCAGGTCTGGGTGCCTCTGGGTGGCCATGAAGTGCTGGAAGGGATGGGGAATGTAGAAGGGATAGCGTGGGGCTGCACCCACCCTGACCCATCAGGAGGCTGTGCTGGGAGGGTGGCAAATCCTCTTCTCGGTCTCCTTGCAAGCTGCTGTCAGTGTCGCATGTAAATCAGGTGCCATCTGGCACAGACCACAGCAATGCTCTGCATCATCACCTCTATCCCAGAGAGAGCAGTGGTTTGGGTGCCGCAGGGTTTTGGTTTCTGTGTTTATTTGGGTACCAGCTGCTTCCCCCCACTTTGAACCAGCTCCTCACACTTGCAACCCCTGCCTTTTTTTGGGGGAAGAGGGGGAGCACATTCAGCATCTTTCTTTCTGGAGGCATGGGGGTCTTTGACCCCAGGTGGTTTCTGGCAGCTGCTTTGCCATGAATGAACGTCCCAGTGGCACCAAGTGTTGTGCCAGCATCCTTGCATCAGGGATCCACACGTATGCCTGAGGACACCGGTCACCAAGTAACAGCCTGCACAGTGAAGGCCAGGATGGTAGGGCTTGGGGTTCAGTCCTCACAGCGCCCAGTCCTTGTGCTATCTCCCTCAGTGAGACTGTGGCTCTGCTCCTTGGGGTGGGCTGGCTGCCTCCTGCTCCTTGCTGTTTGCTTTGTTGCTGAAGTGACCTTTAGAGAAGGAGGATGTGTCTTTGCTGCCTGAAAATGAAAGCTCTTCAGATGGCAGGGCACTGCTACCACAACTAGGCTTGGAGGCCAGCCAGGGGCAGCTGACTGCAGGGAGCAATCCTCCCTGGATCACAGAATCGTTGAATGGTTTGGGTTGGAAGGGACCTTTAAGACCATCGAGTTCCAACCCCCTGCTATAGGCAGGGATGCCTCCCTCTAGAGCAGGTTGCTCAAAGCCTCATCCAGCCTGGTCTTGAATGCTTCCAGGGAGGGGGCATTGTCAACCTCTGTGGGCAACCTGTTCCAGACTCTGACCACCCTCACAGTAAAGAATGTCTTCCTAATATCTACTCTAAGTCTACCCTCTTCCAGTTTAATGCCCATTCCCCTTATCCTGTCGCTTATAAAATCGCTTATCCTGTGCCCTTATAAAAAGTCCCTCCACAGATTTCCTGTAGGCCCCTTCAGGTACTGTGACATGTCTCAGCACACCACAGATGTCTTAGGGCACCCCAAAATGCCCCATCCCCTCTATCTGGAGTGATGCAGCTGGGCTGGACCACAAGGCAGCGAGCACAGAGCAGCTACTGACAGCCTTATTCATTCCCAGACCTGAGCCCTTCTGGGGTCCCTTTTTCCCCAGCTAAGGTGCTGGCTGGGTCCCCTTTGGGACATGGGGTACACTGTTGTGCCCACAGCACTAAGCCTTGCAGCAGCTGCTCCCAGCTGACTGCAGCCATGCCTAAGCATGCAAACTCACTGCAGGAGATAAAGCAGAAATTGGTGGGGCCCTCCTGAGCTCCCAGCAGAGCCGTAGCAAGCGGGCAGGCAGTAAGACCCGCACCGCAGGGGTTTCTCTCCTGTGATGGCTGCAGGGAGAAGCCCAATGTGATTTTGAATCATGGTTTGTAAAACCCCCTGTGGTTGAGCCCTGGTGCTCTGCTCAGAGATGATAAACTCGTTTCCTGTGTCATTTCTTTGGGTTTTTTTTCTTCCTTCCCCATGTTGAGCTGCTGTCAGCACCGCTTCCCACCAGACTGCCCAGTCCCTGCAGTGCGCCCCAGGGACTGCCTGCTGCCCAGGCACACCATGTACCCCTGCCTGTGCTCACTGGGAGCAGGGCATCTTAACACAATCTGGAGCTGAAAGTGTGCCCTCCCCGCTGCCTGTCACCTAGGCACCCAAAAATGGAAGCAGACACAGGATTTGCATAGAGAAGCAGAAATAATGCGCTCACTCAGTGACCCTGAGACCTCTGCACATCCCTGCCCATGTGTGCCAGAGCCAGTGGGATCACGGGGAGCCCAGGGTTCCCTGAGACCTCTCCAGGAGCTGAGTGACAAACACTGCTAATGCCCCGTCCCCATGCCCTTCTGCTTAGGACCTGTTTGGGAGGGGCCGTCTGTGCTAGGTGCTCCCTCCAGCAAGTACAGCCCCAGCAGCTCAAGGTAACCACAACTGGGTGAATTCTCACTCCATTGCATTGCCCAGAGCCGGGAAGGCCCCACGAGTTCAGCAGCCACTCTGTATGTCACCAACTTTGGTAAAAGCGGCGCAAGCGGAGCCGCACAGCCCCACCAGGGCCTTACAAATATTCCCAGGCTCCTGGAGCGGGTGCTGCTGCCCAGAAGCCAGGCAGCCAAAATTCCCCCCCGCAATTAACTGCAGCACACCAACAGCTCGGGCGCGTGGTGCATTCCTGCGGGGCGGGGGGGCTCCCTCCCCACCAGCCAGCCCGTTTGATGCAGGAATGCCTTTTCTCTTTAAGACCAGCTAGCAGGTAAGATAATCGGTGCCAAAGCCAAGCCATGTGAGTTTCAACGGTAACAGATGAGCCACAGGACAAGCTATTTGTGGTGCGGACACAAGGTTGCCAACCCCGAGGATTTTGTTGGAAGCCTCTCTCCCTCCTATTTCTATCAACCCCCTTGACTGCCCAAGTATTGAAACTGTGAAAGAACCCAGCTTCTATTTTAATGGAGCTCCAGCTCATCTGTTGGCAAAAGAGGAAGCTTGGATGTATGACTCAATACCCCCCCAAAACACAGACAGGTAAAATTAAGGCAACTTTCATACGGGTGCGTAAAACGCTGGGATTTAAGGCAGGCATTTGGGTGTGTGCTGTGCAGGGGTTGGAATGCCTGAACCACCAACAGTGTCACAGAAAGGTTAGTGCAAGAAAATACAATTTATTTTGAGGCTGACAATGAGTTCCTGCAAAGCTGGTGAAACCAGCAATCCCTGTGAGGTAGGGACCAGAGGAAAAGCAAAACACTTCTTGCTCAGTGTAGCTCAGACACGAATGTATCTTGCACCCCTGGGCTGAGCTGAGCTGAGCACAGCAGCACTGGCACACACCTGCAGGGCAGCGTGCCCCCAGTTTCAGATCTATGAGCCAACTGGTTTCAGTGGGCAGAAGGTGCCACGCAACAGGTGCAGGGCCCCAACTTGTGGGAAGTGCTCTGATGGCAGCTCCAAGGGGACGCCATCTCCCCAGCACTACGTCCTACGTGCCATGTCTCTATGGGCTTCCTCTGCCAGGCCAGAGAGCGTGGGCTGGAGCAGGACTTGTTCTCCCCATTTCTGAGAAGAGATCAACTGCTGGGGATCACACCACACTGAGAACTGCACCCCGACACCTCCGGTGGCAGCCCAGCACCATCACCCCAGGATGACCACTCATCAATGGCCAGCAAGGCAGCTTGCTTCGAAGCAGCGGTGCAGGAAGTGTGACGAGGGCTCGAGCAGAAAAGCAGCCTGCAACCACTGCTATCAAAACGAATGCACCATTACTTTACAGAGCAGGCTGCAGAAGCCGTTTCAGAGGGAGACTTGCAACACCAAGCTGCAAAGGCATCACTGCAGGGCAGCGCTGGGGCTCGCTGACCGCTTGATCTCCCTGCCTTTGTCAGCCAAAGTGCCAGGATTTCCCTAATTGCCACTACTGCTTAAATAGCGATACTGCGGATCTCCTCTGTTCAGCTCTGCTAATCCCTCAGCTGGCACCGCTTGCTGTGCTGCAGCTCTCGGGCTGCCCTCCTCCTCCTGCCCTCAGCACCCAGCGAGATGCAGCAAGGGGTGCCCGAGTCCTTCAGCCCCAGCATTGGCTACTGGTGATCTCTGGCTGGGGAAGAGTGAAATGGCACGGCTGTGTCTGCACAGTGTAACACGTGTTACTTCTGCCAGTGGGTTTCCCTACGTGATGAATCTTTGTTTATCTGCATATAGTGCTCTTAATGTGACCGTAACGGGGTGTGTAAGATGACGCAATGCTGAAACACATTTTTAACTCCCATGCAAACAGCTTGTTGCTGAACGAGGCAGGCCCACCAGTCTGTGACGGGGAACAGACTGAGCTTTACCTGGGGGAAGTCACTGGGTACCACACGTTCCCCTGCTGCTCCTGCCTGGCCACGTGTCGGCCCCTAAGAGCTGTGCTGGGGCAGCTGCAGATGCTGCCCCAGCTTGGAGGAGAAGCAGCTTGCAACCAGGCCAAGCCACATGCCAGTGAGGGAGCACTGCCCGTTTCAAGGTCAGGGATAATGAGTAATGCACAGCACTGAGGAGAGCTGGAAATTGCAGCCTTCGGTGAAATGCCAGAATTCCTCCCAAATTAGCTACATTAGGAAGACTGAACCCAAGCCCTCCCCATTCCAGTGACATTCCTGCCTTTCTTTTGACTCCTCCCAGCTTGGCTTAGTGGATTTACCCTTAATTTCACATATAGAGAGTTAGCACTCCTCAATTCACTCACAAACATCAGGCCTCTATTTTTGGACTCTGCCTTTTACCCCACAGCCTGCAGATGCAGTAGAGTGGGATCTCAAGCACGAGGCTTTCCCTGCAGTTAGGTGCAGGCTTGGTTGCAGACTTGGGCACGCTCCAGGCCTTTACCCCCACACGTGAGGCTCTCAGGGGATCCCGGCATGCCAGTGCTGCTGCAAGCACCGCCTGACAGAGGTTCCCAGACCAGTTGCAATGCACTGCTGTGTGCCTACCAGTGATGGGAAGGTCCAGCGGCTGCATGAGGCAGCGGGAGAGGTTTGGCCCGAGTTGCAAACCACTGCCCAGGCACGCCTGAGAAAATCACTGGGCTCCTTCCCTCGTGGAGGTACAGCACTAACAATCCAGCTCCGTGCCTGGGAGGAGCCGCAAAGACCCACTGAATTAAAGGGGGAAAACACTGGGCTTTATTCATTACCCCCCTCTCTCCGCTGAGCTCGGCACAATCCTCCCTTCGCAGGAGATGCAGGCCAGCATGCCCTGTCAGCACATAACACAAAGAGCTCTCAGTCTGCGAGGAGCTGGAATTGCAGCAAAAGGATTTTTAACACTTTAAATGATGGTTTAGGGCCGGATGGGCTCTCGACATTGAATCCAGCCCCTCTACTACAGCAAATAGTGTGTGCTTTATCATACCGCTACCTTCTGTGAACCTCCCCTGGGACAATTTGTGTCTCCTCCTGGGTTTTGCCAACCTCAACAGGGCGCTTCAACACAAGGAAGAGATAACACACAGGGCTGAGATAACACTAAGAGCCCGCACACCTGTTCTTCACATAGGTGAACTCTTGCTGGAGCAAACCTCTGGCAGCAAAAGCCATTTCCAGCTCTAGCTTCCCAGGGCACTCCTGGCCTCCGCCCAGCAGCCGCCTCCGCCCTGCACGGAGCGGCATGGCCATGCTGGGCTGCCTGTGCCGGGCCAGCAGTTCGGGCACAGAGCCCGGCTCAGCCCCAACTGCCTGACCTGCCTGCGACGGTGGCGACGCCGCGTCCTCTGGGCACCGTCTGCAGGACGGCGTCCCACGCCGGGTCTGTGGTGCCGCCCTTCACCGCGCGTCTCCCCACCGCCGCGCTGCTCGGGAACAGGGACTGGTTAGAGCCTTCCCGCTCGCGCAGCCGTGACCCCAGGCTCCCCTCCCTGCCCGCTGCGTGCACAACCAGCCCTCGTGGAGCTGAGGCGGTGAAACCACCCGCTGCGACGCGCGGCCGGCAATGCCGCAGCCCCACGGGCAGCCCCCGGCGGCGCTCAGACAAGGCCGCGTGCCGGCGCTCCTTCAGCCGCCCGAGGGCCGACACAGCCAGCCGCCCTACTAGGGCCCTGCCCTCCGCCGCTATCGCCACAGCCCTGCGGTGGCCCTGTTCGCGGCCCCGCCGGCCCTCTGTCGATCCGCGCTAGGACCCCGCGCCCACCCGCACAGAGACGTCACGTCGCGGGGCGCCCACCCGGCCCGGCCCGCCTCACCCCGTCGCGCGCTCCCCGTGCGAGCGCCCCCTCGCGGCGGGCGGGGCGGAGCGCG
>PPHD01022609.1:0-12782 GCA_002909625.1 Bambusicola thoracicus | reverse complement strand
TGCTGCAGTTATTACTGGCGAGTATTTTCTTTGGGTTAGGAAATGACATGGTACAATGGTTAAACACTTAAAGTAGCTTCGAGTAGTCCAAGTGTGGTTAAAGTCGGAAAAATGATTTTTACTTACATGAAAAAGTGGGGTTTTGTATTTGGGGTTTTATATTTGTTCCTGCACAGCTCGGTGGCTTAAAGATGTTTGTTAGCGCTTTACTGCAGAACCTCTTCTGAGGGTTATCTGTTCCCTGAGCAGTCCCTGGAGCCTCCTGGATTGAGGAAAAACGAGGTGAGAAACACAGGGAGCAGAGCGCAGGGTTCAGCTGTTGGGCTCTGCGTGCCCAGGGCTGGCAGCCAGGAGGCACAGCCCCACTGCGGGGTGATGTGGGGCAGGGAGCAGCTGCCTGGCTCCAAGGTCCAACTGTGCCAGGGCTGCGTAAAGGTGCCAACAGAATGCTTCCTCGTCTTTCCCTTCCCTCACCAAGAGGAAGTTCATCTTGGAGCACTCTTCTGAAGCATGCAGACACTGTGGCTGTGTTTTTGCTTTTCTCAGGGCTGTCATTAACAGCATCTCGCCCAGTTTTGAACTCTTCTGCTCCCCACCCTGCCTTGCACACAGCAAAGCAGGGCAGATCACTCTGATATTGCTGAGAGCATAAGCACCACAGGCGTTAGGTGTGCACCAAGTCTTACGTTGCAAACTGTTTCCAAAGCACTTTCTAAAGAATTCAGGAAGGCTGCAATTATTGGCAACGACGCGTTCTGCATCTGCGTGGTCTTCTAATGCAGCATTGAAACACTTCAATGTGCTGCTTTGGTCAGCACAGCTCTGCGATGAGGTTTGTGTTCTGTGCCAGCAGCTCTGTGCACGACCTCAGACAGCCACACTGGCAGTGCTGTGGCACGAGGAGTGCCGGGCAGCTCAGGCTCTATGTCACTGCAGCATCCCCATGTCAGAGCAGTGCACCCAGGTGGGCACGGAGCACAGTTCACAGTGCTTCCCATTGCTGGGTAACACCCCTTCCAGGAGCTTCACCTTGCAGTGCTCACACACGGGTTGTTCATGGCTTTGTGTTTTTTGTGCCCTGAGCAGGACTGGCTCGAAAGTTGGCTGAAGCCTCCCCAGAGAAGCTTGAGGACCAAGCAGGTGCTGATGGCTCGCTTCGAACACCAGATGCAGACTTGACATTTGCATCTCGAGGATTTGAGGGTTGGCTGTAGTGATGCTGGGTTAGCAGCTGCGTTCAGCAGTGTTCGTGCAGAAGGATTTGTCCATATTTGCCTTGCTGGCCAAGGGGATGTTTGCGAGGCTTCAGCAGGCTGAGTGGTCGGCTGGGGGATCCCCCGCCAGCTCTTTGATTTGTGTATGCCCCAATTTCTTGTCCTGCAGTTGAGCTGTGTGCAGGAATTTCAGCACGAAGCCCACAGCTATGTGTGTAAACAAACAGGAGACGCCCGAGCAATGAGATGCCGGCACTTCTGTAGGCTTGCTCCAGTCTGCAAGCCTGAAACTGGAGGAACATCACTGCAGATCTGAGTGCACCCAGAGCACAGCGTGTTCTGAAGGCAGGAGCTGTACGGAGTTGGGCTGGATGCTGAAAGCTGAAAAGATGGGGTTTGACAACTAAGGAGGAGACTTGAAGGCTGTGACTACACTTGTGCAGCAGTGATCTTGTCCTCTCCTGCTTTCATTCCCCAATGGATGCTTGAGCATTCGTGGGGCTGTGCCAGAGTAACTCGCTCCAGCTGGCTGACCCAGCAGAACAGCTTCATTTGTGATGGCCCTGTTCCTAGATCCTATACAAGGGGGGGGGTGGAAACCTGCAGGTGTGGAGGGGCAGGCTCTCCCCTTGTTCTCTGCTGCTTCAAGAGCAGTTGTCCTGCAGCAGCTTTGCGTGAAGTGATCCCCAATTGTGTGTCTGTGGGAGCGGAGCTGCTGGATCGAGGCTGCTTGGCAAAGAGCTCAGCTTTATAAAGATGACTGTACGAAACAGCATTTGATATATGAGCAGCGACTGAGCCAAGAAACAGTGCTCATCCAGTGGTGGTTTTTAATGCAGTGCGTTGTTTTAGGGTGACTGTAAGAAAAGCAAGCAAGCTGTGAAAGACAGAAGTAAAAGATGGGATGCAGAACAGAGGTCATAGATCACGGATTACACCTGCATTCATCTCAGACCAAAAGGGAAAACTCCCTGGCGGCTGCACTTGGATGAGGATGAGACAAGCTCCTGGAGGCTGCTCTGCAGTGAGGATGGGTGAGCTGTGCTGTGGTTCCTGGCTGCGGGGATGGGTGAGCGTCCCCAGCATGGCTGTCATCCTCCTGTGCCACCTGGAGACAGCAGCACTGCAGGAGCGCTGCAGCCACCGGCTCAAGGTGAAGCATCCTTGTGGAGGTGCCTTTAGATGGGGTGGGGGTGGTCTCCTCTTTGCATTGCCCCCAGGTGTGAGGCTCTTCTGATGTGGAGGTGGCACAGTGCCCGTCCCGAAGAGCTGGCTCTGGAGTACAGCTCAGGCTTGGAAAGGAGAGAAATCCTATTTCACAGAAAAATGGTAAAAATAAAACTGTTGAGGATTGATTTGTTTCTATAGCAACAGACTAGAGAAGCTAATACAGCTGCTCTCTGCAGAAAGGAGAAAAACAGGAATTGGCTGACAGCTCCAGTCCCAGATGCACCAACATCTCAAAGAAAGATCTTCGATAGTCCAACGGAGGGGTAAAATGCTCAATTAAAGGCCAGGAGGGCAGAAAGGTGTGAGCTGTGCTCAGGAAGAAAGCAGTGCCGAGCTGTGTATGCACAGGCTTCTCTCTTTCCCAAAGGACTGATTGCTGCCACCCCCGCTGGGGACATGTCCTGCCCAAAGTGAGGCAGTGCCTGAATGCAGAGCAGTCCCTGGATGTTCTTCGTGTCTCTGTCCTGCAGGGAATCACCACGGCTTGCTCTAAGGATCAGGGTTTGTCAGGGTACCCCTTTGTTGCACAGACTGGGAGATGGTGGCCTTCGGGAAGCCAAGATGAATTTTGGGATTTTCTTGAGTACCCTTTAACTCAAACCAAGTGTGGGGCTCACCTGGGTGCCCTGTGCCAGGGCAGAGCTCTGTAGGTGTTTGTCCTGGAAGAAGATCCCCTGGAGCACTCGCATGGCTGGATCATGTGCTCGAGTGTAAAGCCCTGTTCTTTACCTGTACTGTGTGTGTATTTGGGTGGATTTTGACTTGACTTTTGCCCAGACCAAGAGTTTGAGCAGCCTGTGGCTCGTTACGGCCCCATTCACGGAGCTCTTTCCCCCAGTGGTTAGTAAAGGTGAACATGTTGGAAGTTTGGGAAGCCCCAGGTAAGATGCCAGGCGCAGAATCCACGTGTGCACGCACATTCCTGACTTGATACATCCTGCCTTGCGTGGCTGAGTGTTTCAGATTAGAATCAATGTATATATCTGAATCTATCTGGATGTAAAGGGATCTGCAGGAGTTGCTTTTAAAGCAGGAATGTGCAAGCAGGGCTAGCGCAAAGCTCTCCGAGAGCCTGTGTTATTTTGCTTAAGGGAAGCAAGAGTTTGAGTTCACGTTGCTTAGGTTTGGTAAAGCCAGCTCACATGAGCACTCTCCCCTTGTTATTTTAACACATGGTTTCTTTTAAGGGGAAATTAAATTTAAGAATAGACCTCAAGCCTTTTCCAGCTAAAAGGAAGTATGCAGTGCTGCGTACTGAAGATGCGAGAACACAGCCCTGCCTGAAAGTGAGTGCCATAAATAATATTTAAATACATTATCTCATTACATTTATATCTAATCCTATTGCCCGCTGGTTTTCAGGCTCTTACGCCAAACAAGCCTGAAAATGTCATAGGTTGCCTTCAAATCTAATACTGAAGTGGGCTGGAAATTAGGTGAAATGACTTTTGCCTCATCCTAATTAAGACACGATGAGCAATCCTTTCAAGTTTGGCATCACCAAGTAAATTGCCTGGTTTTAGAATGTAATCCGATTAAAGGCGGCTAGTGCTGCGGCACAGATGGGCTCCCAGCCCTCTCCTTGCTGCTGGAAACCAGAGCCTTTTGTTTTAGGACGGAGCAACAGGTTTCTGATTTAAAGCCTTGATCTCCGGAGGATTGAAAGCTTTGCGTTTAATCTTGGTTCTCTTGAAGGATCACGAAGGCCATCTGATGACTTAAACGTGGTGTGCAGGTGTCATGGGCCTGGGTTTTGGTTTGCCAGTACCCAGTGATTTGCTGCAGAGTGTTAAGTGTGAAGAAGTGTTGGCTGTCCTATAAGAGACCTTTGAGCAACCTTGACTTATCCTGTCATCCCCCAGGGGTGGTTTCTGGTTGTCTTGGAGTGTTGTTAGTGACTCCCTCTGTGCAGTGTGAAATCACTGCGTTCCTCTCGTGCCATCGAGCTCTCGGTTCAGCCTGGTGGAGTCTGAACTCCATGGCTCATCTCCACTGAGTTGAAACCAGCTGAAAGCATGCAGCATCTGGAGGGTGTGCGTTCTTAGTGCTTGGTTTGGTATTTTGGGGATGTTTCCTTTAACAGCAACAGGAATTACTTTCACAGAAAGGGTGAAACAAGGAAAACTCAGAAGATGGGAGTTGAGTATACCGAACTTGGAGGATGTTATCCCAGTGTGCCACCCAGCACCCGGGCTGAGACCACTGCTGGGAATCATAGAAGCACACAAGTGCTGGGGTTGGAGGGGACCTCAAGATCATAGAGTCCGACCCCCCTGCTAAAGCAGGTTCTTTACAGCAGGTTGCACAGGTAGGCATCCCAATGGGTCTTGAATATCTCCATAGAAGGAGATTCCACACCCTCCCTGGGCAGCCTGTTCCAGCACTCCATCACTCTTACCGTAAAGAAGTTATTCTCCTGTGCTCAAGTTTTAGGCCATTGCTCCTTGTCCTATCAATAGACACCCCTGAGAAGAGCCTGGCCTCATCCATTTGCCTCCCACCTCCCTTTAGATATTTATAAACGTTTATCAGATCCCCTCTCAGTCTTCTTTTCCCCAGGCTGAACAGACCCAGGTTACTCGGCCCTTCCTCATACAGGAGATGCTCCAGGCCCTTTATCACCTTTGTGGCCCTCTGCTGGGCTCATTCCAGGAGATCCCTGTCATTTTTGAGCTGGGGAGCCCAGAGCTGGACGCAGTGGCTGAGCTGCAGCACGGAACCCATCCTGCTTTCTTCTGAAGCCTGGAAACAAATCAGGGGGACGGGCAGTCCCGCTTCTGCTGTCCCACAGAGCCCGTGTTGCCTTCACACAGGGTTTGCTTTAGTAGATTCAAGCCCAAAGATCATTAAGTACAGCTCTGGAATGACTTGAAAGAGGTAAGGCACTGTTCTTAGCCTCTGCTTTGACTCACTGTGCCTACAGGCTCATCCTTGTGAATGTGCAGCTCCCGACCCGAGCTTTTTCCTGTCATCTGGGACCTGTTTTTCAGATGCAGGTGGAGGGTGGATGTTGGCTGTTGAGGTCAGGTTAGCAAAAAGGAGGAATTTGAATCTCAAAACAAACATGAGTGTTAAATGTTGTGTTTAAGTTGTGTGTGCGTAAATACACGGTAAGCTGTTTATCCTTCTTCATTGACCTTAACTGCTTTGCAAGACTTGAGGTTTTGCTCGCTGATGTTATCTGAGCGTGAGGTGGTTAAGGGCTCCGTGTTCACCCCAGCTCACTCATGCTTGGCTTTTGCTTTCTGCTCTAAGCTCCTCAGGAACACGGGGCGTGTTATAATGGTCTTCGGTGCTGCTCCGAGGTGGCTGTGTGCACTGCTTCTGCCATGAGAGGGTCAGGAGAAAAAGGAGTTTGTGCATCCTCACCCCGAAGGCAGTCTCTGTTGGTGATGGGGAGATGCTGAAGCAACGTGAGGTGCCCTGGAACCATTGTAGCTGTATGGGTGAGCCTTGTTATGGCTCAGATACAGTTATTTGCTGGGATTGAGTTGCAGTGTCCCTGAACTTGTTTGAGGCAATGCCTCTGCATCAGTTTACAGTTTAATAGTCCAACGTGCATGTACACCTGTACTGTGTGTTAAGAATGTGAGGCTGGGAAGGGCTCTGCTGCTAAACGCAGCTTCTGGCTGAGGGAGCTGCATTGAACAAAGAAACTGCTTCTCAAGTGCACAACTGTTCCCTTTTGCAGCCATCCTAGTTTCCATAAGCTTCCTTAGGAGCTGCTGTGCTGTGAGTCTTAAGCTGATGCTTTCTGTGTTTGCTTGATGCAAGCCAGGACTGAGCAGGAGCTTATCACAGTGCTCTGTGACCGTGACCCAGTCCGTTGTGTCCTCAGTTTTCCCTGGAAGCCACTGTAGGTCACTTTTCTGTTTGCCTTTATGCCATTGCTCTCTCTCTTGTCCTGTCACTTCCCTAACCAGCTAACAAGCTCATCGAGAAGGAATTTCATCTGCAGTCAGTGCAGCTGTGTGGAGCTGCCTCGTTTGTGCCAGCATTGCTGGCAGTCCTCGCCTGGTCCTGTGCTCCCTTCCTTGAGGGCCTCATTCTCCCATCCTGCTGTGTTCAGGTTTCACTTGCAGACAGCACAGTTTGCTTTTCCCTGAAGCTTACTGCATTTCCCCGCTCATGTTGATGCCCCATGGGTCTGTCCTGAGGTGTGCAGGGCTCCCTCCATGCCCAGACAATCCAGCACACGGTGCCAGCCTGGATTCAGAACCCCTGCTTCACTGATCTCAGCAGTGTTACAGGGAGATGGATGGTATGTGAGCCACCATCTAATTTTTCTTTTAGTCTCCCTAAGGCAGAAGTGCACTCTGGATGTAGTCACTGGTACAAACCAATTGCATTTGCTTTATCATTGATGTAGGGCAGGGGTAATTTGTTCTGTCTCTCTGCTCTACTTGGCCTATTTACCTGTTTCTCATCTGCTCCAGGTCAGGCATCAGCAGTGGTCTGAGAGGGGATTCCCTGTGCCGTGGCAGCAGGAGCAGGCTGGCAGGTGACACAGAGGTGGCTGTGCATGGCCTGGAGGGCACCGTGGCCACAGGGACCACCTGAGCCCCTCTGCAGATGGAACAGTCTGTGCATGGAAGGATAGCAGGCAGCACATCACCCTTCGTCCTAGATGCAAGCTTCCCTGCTGGAAATCCCAGTTCACGCTGAGCTGTGTATGGGATGAGATCACTGTGGGTGCTGGGGAAAAAATAAACAGTCACTTTGGCTGGATCTAATCCCGTTGATTTCGTCTGACAAAGAGCATCTAGCAGCTCCACAGAGCAGACAGCAGAGAGTGATGTGTCCTGCCAACCCAAAGCACTTAATTGGTGCATCAGTTCCCCTGCATGAGGGCAGTGACAGGCGGTGGGAATGAAATGCACTCTGCGTTTCTTGCTCGAGTTCCTTCTGGCGATGTTTTCTGCTCTGCGTTCAGAGCCTTTGTGAGTCTGTGTGTCAGAAGCTGGCAGGGCAGGTGGATGTGTACCGTTCGAGACGTGCTGCTCTATTTCTGTTGGTTGGCTGTCAAGTCTTGTGGGGTTCTGTAGCTCTCACGGAAGGAAAAGGGGGGGAACACAGTGCGAGTTTGCCAGCTGCAGCCTGAGCTGCTCAGTGCTTTTGATCAGGGGTTTGTGGCTGCCCGGGCAGCTTGCTTTGGTGCAGTGGAAGTGCTTGGATGGAGGGCACGTGTGGCACTTAGTGAGAAACTGTCAGCAGAACGTGGGAGCCTGCACCTCCTGGGTGTGTTCTGCTCATATAGAACCATTTAAGTTGGAAGGGATCTCTAAGGGCCATCTGGTCCCACTCCCTGCATTGCACAGGGACACCCACATCTTCACAAAGTGCTCAGAGCCCCATCTTCTCCCCCTGGGCAGTTAAATACTGTCTTTTCCTCCCTTTAGTTGCATCTTCTCCAGCACTGTGGCGAATGTAAAGCTCAGCTTCAGATGAAGAGCAAGGAGTGCTTACCTTCACAGTGCTGCTGGTTCCAGCTGCAGTTCTGGGACATTAAGAGCTCCGGGCTGTTTGGTGACATCTGTAATGCTGCTCAGTTTATTGAATTTGTGCAGGGGTGTTTTGCTTTCTTTCATTCGTTTTCCTTGAAAACAATCTAATCAGGTGCAGAAGGGGATTCGCTGTCAAATCAGCATTTAGTCAATCTCCTTAAAGGAGTTGGGAGCACTTTGCAGAGTGCTGGCTGTCCTTAGAGGTCAGTTTCTCCCCTTAGGAAAAGAAAAGCAGCTTTTGAAGTCAGTGCTTCAGGTAAAATCCTACATCAGAGCCCTGGGTGGGCAATGTGTGCTTCCTGACAAATACAGGCGTTCCAGTTGGAAAATGCAATTAAGGTAATAGAGAAGACTGCATCTCAAATTCGTTCATGTGCATTGGATGCTAGGTGCAAACTCTTTCCTTTTTTAATGGCTTTAAGTGAGCATTTCCCCTCTTCTTCTGGAATCCCTTCATCTTTTCTGGCTGTTGTCATCGCAGGAAGCGTTATGTGGGTCAGCCCAAAAGGTGAAGGCTGCAGGAACCTGTGGGGACAACGTGTTGGTGTTACCTTCCCTTTGTGCTTTGTCTCTCCCCAACAGAGTGCTGCCCATGCCCTGTGTGTATGGGGGGATGCTGCCCGTGCTGCCACTCATCCCTGCAGGTGCTGCCTGCTTGGCGTCCCTTGTCTCCATGGTTGATACTTTTTTCTTTCTTAAATGATGTTTCAGAAGAGCTTTGTTGAGGTCTGGCTCTCCAATCCCCCACCATCAGTGCTAGAATGCAGAGCCTCGTTGTGTGTGAGCTCTGCTTGGTTGCATGTAATCAGCTGGAAACGCTCGGTAATGGGAGCAGCTTGCAGGGCGAGTGTCTGTAATGGCTTTAAGAATAAAGGGCAGCACGTGCACTCCAAGCAGACCTGGCTTTTCCTCCCCTGCAGCTATTTGTTTTGCCTTCTGCTCAGAGGGATTCTTTGATGAGGGCAGCGTGCACCAGTGACCCATCCTGTCTGTGCGTCGCTGCATAATGCGGGAGGTGACTGAGCCCACCGCCACCCCCATGCATTAAGTTTAAAGAGATGCATTTCCACTGCCAGCAGCCATCTCTAAGGGCAGGGCTGCCCTCCTCCTAGCGGGGAGTTTCAGCTTGGGTGACTGCTTTTGTACTAGTGATGCCAACCCTCCCCTGTGTCACCATAGCAGGACCAGCAGTCCTGGTGGTTAGTGGTGGCTGTGACTGTTCTTGCACCAATAGATCAAGTCTTGCAGCCCAGAGCAACCTCTGGGTGCCCCTTCCAGCTCCTGAGCTGATCCCTTTCAGGACTGCTATTGCTCTCAGATCCCTCATCAGCAGCTCTGCTTTCATTGCTGGGCATGGTGAGAGCACATGTGCTGGCAGAGCCCAGAGCTCTGGAGCAGGGCAGTGCTATCACGTGTGGCTCTGTCCTCGTGGTCCCTGACAGCTGTCCTGCCCTCCTGAGGTGTCTGCTTTTCCCTGTGCACTGTCACCACTTGGCTGGCTCCTATGGATCCGGGGGGATGTGAGGGATGCACTGGGTTTTGAACCCTTAATGTTTAGCATTTTAGCTTCTTTGCTGCACTCATGCAAGTGCTGCCGTTGCCAAATAACTGACAAATGCTAAGGAGCAAGCCCTGGTGCTGTCAGAGAATACAGAAGGACTGGAAGCTGTTTGTGCTGGTGCTGGAGAAGAGGACAGAGGTGATGTCCCATGGCTCCACCTGTGCATGGCATTGTGTTTTGGTTCTTACAGCCAGCTGCCTTGCTTGCAGGTATTAATGCATCCTTCCGTGCCTCTCTCAGTGCAGTAGGATTAGGCTGTTTGGTATCAGTGCTCTTAGTAGTGTTCAAAATGCTCTGCTAAAGGAAAAGGCAGGGATGAACGTGAGCCTTAAGTGAGCTGTCGGACTCATTCCCACCCCCACCCAATGCACAGATTCTCATCTCTTGGGAGACTTCAGCTTTACATCCCATGTTGGAAACCGGGCGCTTTGCTGCAAAGGAAGTTGTTCTTCTCGTGTGCCAAACCTGCTTTGGGCCAACGTTTTGGAAGAGAAGAGTTCCAGATGAGTGTCGGGGATTGAAAAGTCGTTCTCATTAAACCAACCCCATTTTTCTTTGCTGTGGTGATGTTATGGGGCTCTGCTGTCTCCTTTCAGCCGCTCTTTGCTACCTGAGCACTAGCTGAGATGGCAGACTTGCCCTCCTGCTGCCATTGATTTATTTAGATATCCGTGAGCTTTCCTAGTTGATGGGATGGAAACATTCATCTCATGGTTTCATTCAACTGTCCCTCCTTCAAATCTGTGGATGCAGCTCAGGAGCTGGAATGGCTCCTTAGCTTCTGCCAACAACCCAAATGCAGCTGCAAAAGAAATCCTGCCCAGAAATGCGTCCGTAAATCAGGAAACTGCTCTGAGGTGGGGCCGTTACCTTTCGTGCTGTGAGGTAAAGCTCTCAGCAGGCTCCCACTGAGTTCGGTGCTCGGGATTTGTTTTATGTGCGAGGAAATGCCTGCACTGGGAAAGTGCACTCCTTTCTGTGCAGCGGGAAGGAATGTTCTGGAAGCGGCTGCCTGCAATTAGTGCAGGGGAAGCACCTCCAGCAGCAGAGAGCTGTGCGCAATGCGTGCCCTCACCTGCTCGCTCTCATTGGAAACACAGTTGTTGTTCCCTGGTAGATTGCCTGGGCTCTACCTGCCGTAAGCCCACGCTGCTGTGCGGAGCACAAAAGCACGCGGTGAGGCGTGGATTGCTGCTGTGGGGATCGCCAAGCAGTTGTGTTGCCTCCACCATGCAGCACAGCCCTGCTTTGCACCACTGACGCAATGTGAATCCCAGAGCTGCGCCATCAAGGCTTTGCTGATGGCAAGAAGTGAGTCATCCCTGCCTTAACAGCCTCTGCTGCAGAGGTGTTGGTGTCGTTTCCCTGTTGGAAGGAGCTCACAGGGTCGGTGCAGGGCTGGGCTTGGCCATGGCTGTGCATTCCATGCACGTGTCTCGGCTGCAGCTTTCCCCTCTGCTCCATGTCTCCATGGTGCAGTGCTCCCATCCCAGCAGGATCCCTGTGTCCGCTCTGGCGCTTTCCTTCTTCTCACATCTCAAAATGGGATGCTCACGGCCTAACGTTCTCTCTCTACAGGTGTTGCTCTCCTACTCCTGTGTGTTAATTGCTAAGCAGATTCCTGCTTTGCAGAACTGTGTTTTGGTGAGGCTTCCCTATATCCTCAAGGAAGCATTAAGGCAGTGGGCTGACGCTGTGCACCCCTGTCCTCCCCATGTGTTCATTCCCATGCATGGGGCCAGTGCTCTCCTGTTGCCCAGAGCTGGAGATTTGTAGCCCACCAGCCCTGTGAATCCCAGCCTGCACTTTGACCTGCCTGCAATTAATCCACCCATCGTTATTGGAGCTCCGGAATCTTTTTCCCATTCATCTCACCATTGTGTTATTTTTCTTATCAATGCAACTTTCTGCTCTCAGCGTGGGGGATTTCTCCGTGCTTTTCTCAGCGCTTTTGGCAGCGCTCTGCTCTGACTCCCCTGTTGCTTTGCATGTGAAAGCTGGTGGCCTTTGGCTCTCCCATGGCCGTGCAGCCTGCTCCATGCATCGCATCCCCCCGACAGCTCCTTGAGGTTTCCCGGGTCCTGAGAAGCACGTGGGGTCAGCTTCCTCCCTTGCATTTAAGCATATGAAGTTGTATTTTAGCCAAGAAGGCAGTGGTGTTAGTGGGAGGGTTTTTGCATATAGCAAAGGCTCCTTGGGCAGGGCTGGAATGTGGAGTGAGACCTCTGCGTGTATTTAAAATGCTGGGATGCTCTGCAAGCTTGATGTAATTATCTTCTGTGAACGGCCACCTGCATCTTCTGTAACGAGTGTGATTTATTTGCGTAACCGATACCGCAGCTGTAAAATGGTAATGCCAAGCTCTCAACCACTGTGCTTTCAGTGTGAACTCTGCTGTGTGAATTGTGGTTCCGGTGGGTGCTGTGTGATGGCCCCAGGAGCAGGGCTGGGTGCAGTCCCATGGGTGCTGGTGTGCCTGGAGAGCCGGGCTGGGAGAGAATGTGCAGAACAGAAAGAAGGGAATGCAGAAGGCGTGCAGGGCTGGCAGTGCACGTAGAGCACAGGGTGGGGGCAGCCAGGGAGTTGTCCCAGCTCTGCTCCCCATAGCAAAGAAAGATCTGCATGAAAAAGTGTAAGCTCGAGATCCCCACTTGGGCTCCATTTGCTGTGCTCTAACCAAGCTGCTCGCTGGGGACTCTGCTAACCCTGCCAAGAGGGGCTGAGGAGTATTGCCTGGGCTCCAGCCATGTTCCCCCTGGCCCAGGCTGCTTTAATCTCCTCCAGCCTGCATCAGCAGCTTCGTTCGTCCGCTTCCTCAACTTGAATTCTTGCACGAAGCATTCGGGTTGTTTGTATTATCAGCCTATGAGCAGGAAATACCAACGGAGGGCTGCGAGAATTCAGCGGCCGCGTGGATGTTAAGAACGGAGCTGTGTGTGTGGGTGATGTCCTGCAGGCCATGCACAAGGAGTCACAGCCTCCAGCCTCACTGCCCTGGTCACCATTCATCTCCGGGCCATTGAACCACGTCTCCAGGCATCTGGGCTCAGTTCTCATGTCTTGTATTGAGTGCTAAGCTTGTAAACGCATTGGGGTGGCAGTGGCCTTCTGTCTGTATGCACACACCTCCTGTTGCTTTGCAGCAGGGATCAGAGGCTGCAGACCTGAGGACTCATTGACCTCATTGCAGCCTTTCAGTACCTGAAGGGAGCCTATAAACAGGAAGGGAGTCAACTCTTTGAAAGGGGAGATAACAGCAGGACAAGGGGGAAC
>PPHD01022608.1:0-12782 GCA_002909625.1 Bambusicola thoracicus | reverse complement strand
TGAATGAAGGTTGTGTTCTTGGGGCATCCAGAACAACTCTTACAGAAATGACTTAGTGGTAAACTTAAACTATTAGCAGTGTTTTGTATGGATCAAAAGCTGTAGAAATTTTTGTTCAGCCTGCTGTATTTATACATAGGTCAATTTTCTGGCTTTATTTTCTCTATTTTCTGTTGTTGGCATTTGCATTTAATAAGATCATGAAGTTTCAAAGCTTAAATAAATTAAGATGAAAACAAATGAGCAGAAATAAAAGGCTGTTCACTGCCTGTCTTTGATCACTGGCTAATAGGTGGTGTAGATTGTGTGTGATGTCAGCAACTGAAATGGACAAGGAGTATCCCTCCGATTCATAGCAACTGTGTGCCAAGTATCAAAGAGGTCTTTACCATGTGAACAATTCCAATTACTCCTGGCTAGTTTTGTTTGTTTGTTTGTTGCCTTTACAGCATTAGTCTTATCCAGGTTTGCCAGGAGCATGTATTTCATGGTGTTTTTCATACTGCTGTGCATGATTTCCACTTTCAACCTAAGAGAAAATATGGATTTACAGTGCAAGGAATATGTGGACCTGTTAAATCAGGTTAAGAGGAAGGCTGCAGAAATGATCAGAGGGCCAGAACACCTCTCCTGCGAAGAAAGGCTGAGGGAGCTGTTGTTGTTCAGCCTGGAAAAGGGAAGGCTCTGGGCAGACCTCATTGCAGCCTCCCCGTACTTAAAGGGAATTATAAAAAAGGTAGAGACTTTTTATTAGGGTATGCAGTGATTGGACAAATGATAATAGCTTTAAGCTAAAAGAGGATAGGTTTAGATTGCATATTAGGAGGAAATTCTTTGTCAGAGAGTGGTGAGACACTGGGACAGGAGATATTCAAGATCCACCTGGACGCCTACCTGTGTGACCTATCGTAGGGTACCTGCTTTGGCAGGGGCTTTGGACTCAATGATATATTGAGGTCCCTTTCTATCCCTGCAATCCTGTGATTCTGTGTGATTCTGCGAATTCCTATACATTTATGTTAGTTACTATACATGCCTTAGCTGAGTTTTAATAAGCAATCCCAAAAAGGAGAGTGATTCTTATCATGCCTAACTTCTGTGTGAAACTAGATCTGTCCATTGCTTGTGTTTCATTTCTCTTCCTCTGGATGATCCTTGCTCCTCTTCCGCTTTCTTTATGGGCCACCAGCAGATTCTTTCCTCGTGTCTCCTTCCCTTCAACTCACCCTACGTTTTAGACACTTCTCTGCTACACTCCCAGATGACTCACTGCCAACTTGCACTCACCCTGGCTGAGCTCCCTGCAGGTGTGCTGTGGCCTTCCTCCTTCCCCACTGCCCATGGATAGGTTCACAGCTACCCCGAGCTGCAGTGTTGTGCAGCCTGCTTTGGGACAGGGAAGTCCACTTCAGCTGCCTCCTCCCAGCTGCAGTGCCCCATTGAGACGTCTGGGGTGGTTTGATTTGTGTCCTGCATTTTTAAAATCAATTTGAATCCAGCTAGAGACTCTCTTCCACAATTACCATCTTCCTCTTTGCTGCTTAGATGTCACACCTGCTTTTTATATTAAATTGCAAGCTCTTGAGGGAGACAAGTTCTTTTTTTAACTCACTGTTTGTAGAGTGTCTGCTACAACTGGGCTTCTTTCGTGGAGATTTTGTCTGCTTCTGCAACATAATGATTAAATAACAGTGAAAGGAATCTCTGGGGCTAAAGCATCTGCTGAAAATCTGAATTTTCACTCAGAATTATATTCCTTTGTGCCTAAACTAAGGTTTTGCTGTGCTTGCACACTACCCTTTCATGACAAGAAAATGGCACGGCAATAATCTAAAGGATATTGATCGCAGCAGGAAATGAGGAGAAAAGCTGCAAAATTAGAAGGAAAAAAAATATTTTTTTCCCCATAGCAATGCAAAATGCTGAGTAAAAAGTATGGGGGAGCTCTGGAAACATAGTGTTCTGATGTGGTGTCCAAGACTGATGGTGTTTGATGTAATAGCACTGGGTCGAGAGACTCGGTCTGGGGAAGATACATGTTGTGTGTTGTTTTTTTTCTGCTTGACTATCTAAATGGACGGTGTTGGACAGTCTGTCTTCTACAGCTGTGTGAGGCAAAGAGGTGGATGTCACCCGCTGCTACAGAGCTGGACTCTGCCCACAAATATGGATGCATGACTGATCCAACTCCTCTAGAAGGGGAAAGTGTAGACGCATCTTTGTGAATGCAGAATTCTTGGCTTCCTTTGCCTTTGACTGTCTGGTTAACACTTCACAGCCTTTTTTTTTGCCACAAGAACTCTCATCTCAGAAGGAATTGAGACCTTATTCCAGGTGTAACTTCATCCTAGTTGTACGTGAAAGTTCAATGGTTTGTTTTCTGGTAAATATTAGATAATTCCCAGTTTCTGGCTATATTTTCTCTTTCCTTCTGCTGCTTTCTCCATCTCTTGCAAGGTAAGTGGGAAGACCTTGAAAAAACTCAGCTTCACTTTCATGTCCTAAGTGGGAAGGTTCTAGGCATATCCTTGTGGACTTTTCTCCCAGCAATCTCAGTAACATCCAGTAAGAACACCAGCTTTTGGACCTATGCAGGACTGCACTGCAATAGCGAAGTTTCTGGTGTTGATAATGGAGAAAAGTGGTAGTTTCCTAATGGTTTGATGCCTGGTTTTCAAATGCTCTCCTCTGTATGTGAGTAATGATTATTGAAGGATGGCAGGTGGACAGAGAGGAAACATTCTGTGGGATGACAATGGGAAAGTGCCAGGCCTGCAGCACCTGCAATGAACACAGCCTGGAAAACAGCAAGACCAATTAGTGTACATCTGCATTGTTTAATACATTCCACTGGAAAACTGACCTGAAACAGATGCAGAAATTCATTCATATTTACTGTAACCAGCAACAGAAAGAGTGGCTTCTTATCTCCCTGAGAAGATGTTATGCCTTCAGTTAGCAAGCACTGGGGCTGTTACGTGTAAATTCCTCTGAGGCTGTAGCATGCTTGTATTTAACTTATTGGTCACTCTGTTTAGCAGCTGAATGGAGAAAGATGTCAAACACCCACTTTCACATTTAATGAACTTGTTTCAACATAAATATTGGACAGCTTCTAGCTCTTGGTAATTTTTCATCCTGTCCTAATCTCATTCTCAATCTCTGTCGTAGTAAATCAGATGGGATGGTGTGTGAACTCCTTCACTTCAATACACCGAGCTCTGAATGACTTATCTGGAGGGGGCCTTGGATGTGGTCGGGTGCATTGTGTGGATGTGCAGTACATTGTGTCCTATAAAGTAGCCTTCAAGTTGCTCGGGGTACATGATTTTAAGAGGTGACTAAATGGAATCTGGGGATTTTAAGTTTGAAGAATCACTTTCTTCCTTCCACCTTTTTTTTGTGTTTTGAAGTCATCAGTAACACATCTGTGAGCTTGTGATAGTTCTAATGTGGTGTTTTCAGGCTGGTCAGCACCTGTGAAGCAGCATTGCTGAAACTTTTTCACACTGTTTGGGCACAGAAGTTGAGTATTAACAGGGTTCTGCAGATAGCCATTCTCTTCTAGCGTGCTAAAGTGATAGTTCATGTTTTCTGTCAGTCTCTAAGGACTTGGCTCTCTTCTAAGGCGTAATCAACTTCTATGGAGGTAGAACAAAATGATGTAGTGTAGCATTTCACTCCAAATATTTTATATCTTTCTTTCCCCAACAATCCAAAATGATTAAAAAAAAAAAAAAAAGAGGAGGTCTGAGAAGGAAGGTGAGAAAGGAAGAGATAATTAGAAGGAAGACTCGATGTTATTCCACTTCCTTCTGAGCTGTATGCCTAGCCATGCTGAGAGTCATTGAAGATCCCAGGGCACTAAGACCAGTAGTGCTTTCTGGCTGAGAAAGGTTCTGCCAGTGGTCCTGTGTCTTTGGCTGGGGAGGTCAGTAAGAACTGTCCAAAAGCTATTTGAAGTTTACCTAAGCTGCTGTTGGCTTAGCTGGGCCAGTGTGGCAAAAGTAGTCCTGCTATATGTATGTGAAAAGTGTGTTTGAACATATATGGAACATACTAGAGATAAAGAGTAGAGCAGGCACCCCAGATAACCTGCAGTATGACGGTCATGAAAGGGAGTGCATGTGAGCAGCACCACAAACCTTCAGGGGCAGCACTGTCTGCTGGTGCACCCTCACTTCCACTTGTCGGGCTGGAAGGAGAAAAGAAATGCACTTTGTTAGGAATGAAGATAACAGTGTTGGCGAGAAAAGCCTTACTTCTGAGCAGCTGAGAAAAAGCACATCAGCAACAGTTGCTCTGAATGAATAATGTGATGTGAATTTTGTGATTTTACAAAATGATTAAGTGGCTTTGTACTTTGTTCTCTTTCACTGGAATGAAACAATACATTTTCATGCCAGTCTGTTGTCTTTTAACGGTGTATTTTTTAATACTCTGTGTTGAGATAAATTTCCTTTGATTCCCAGAACAGATGATAAGAGAGAATTAAAAAAAAAAATAATCCAAAGCCTTGCACTTAAAAGACTCAGCTGAATTAAACAAGAAATAAGGCTTAAATCAGCTGAATCAAATTACCTCTTGGTTGTGAAATTACTTCTGAGTTGTGAATCAGAGGCTTTGGCTCTTGTTTCTCCTGAACATTTATTTGTGTTTTTTTCAGCCTTAATAAGTTACTCTTCACTTACTAATGCTGTAGTTGTATCTGAGTTTTGCAGATGTGCTGCTCTCCTTGTGGGGCAGGTACATGATGTCTTCAGTTTACTGATTAAATGAAGGCACAAAAGTCTTCAGTGAGTAGCTGAAAGTGACGAAGAAGTGAGCCAAGGCAAATGCACTGAGCTAACGTAGGGCTCTGTGACTTGGCTAACCTATTACAGCTTGATGAGTGCGTTCAGTTCCACAGGGTCCTTAGTGTGGCTTGGAGGTCATGCCAGTAAGTTTGTGTAATTTGTTAAAATATGTATTAGTAGATTTGTGTATGGTATGAGCACACTGCTGGATTTTAACTCATTTTTTGTTGTTGTTGTTGTTTAAATTCCAAAAGCAATATTTGAAGAGACAGGAGGTATTTTTATTTGCCTTAAAAAGAGCAGCCAGGATGATGTCACCCCTGTCTTTTAGGCAGACACTGATCTCTTCAGTGGAGGGAGAGAGAATACACTGCCCCCAATTCTGTTGCTCTAGAACAGGCTGTATGGATATGAATAAAGTAAGCGATCAAAAGGGGAAGATCTTCAGTAGGAAATGAACAGTGGGGTTGCAGAGGGGAAGTCTTTTGCTTTGGTTTCATGGGGAAGAAAGAAGGGAAATCTGCAGGAGTCATGAGAAACCAAAGCATGAGGTACTCACAGAGAACAAATGGTGGGTAGATTTAACAGCCATCTTAGTAGGGCTGGGGAAGAGTAAAAGGGCTTTCTGAGTTCACTTGCTGAGACAGGGTGCATACAGTGCTCGTTTGTCTGGCAGAATGGAAAATGGCAGCAATCCTGGGCATTAAAGAACAACCCTTGGGCTGCTGACACATGATTGCATGCACAGTTAATTAGGGACAGCAGAACAGAAGCAGCTATACTTTGGTGTCATGCTTCGCCTTGTTCTTCATTCAGAATGTTCTGATTGCTTTTGGAAATTTCCAAAAACTTCTATAAAAATGTATTTGTTTCCTTCTCATCTCCAAATCCCACTTCTGCAGGTTCTGCCATGTCTCCGTTGCATAAAAACATCTTGAGGAATAGTAATGATACAGAGGGGGCTTGAGGTTCTATTCATACATGAACAGTTGTTTCCAGGGCTATTGAGATCTATTTGAAGCAAGAAGCTCTTTCAGTTCTAAATGTTACTCAACATTTGCTCATTCTTGACACTGCTACTTCATCTAGGCAACTGCCATCCTGTTTTTTAGGACAGGAAATAGCCTGGCATCACAGAACCTGTGCAACAATAGCACCCTGTCTTAATACCTGCTCTGTTTTCTCCTTAAAATATTCTTTACATAACGTCACTTCTTTCTGCAGACAGTGGAGAATTCATAGACCTGAGATGCTTTCTCTTTACTGAACACCTATTACCGTGACCTCCATTTAAGGACTCAAGGAACACTGCTAGTAATCAACAAAACTTTCCACTAGGCTTCCCATTGTACATGGCTCAAATACCTTGGTCCTCTTACTTGAGAGGCTGTCTTGGACTGAAGATCATAGAGTCACAGAATGACTTGGGTTGAAAAGAACCGCAATGATCATCGCGTTTCAACCCCAGTTCCATGGACAGGGTCGCCAACCACTAGACCAGGCTGCCCAGAGCCACATCCAGTCTGTCTTTGAATGCCTCCAGGGATGGGGCATTCACAACCTCTCTGGGCAAGATGGATCAGCAGTGTGGATCTGGAGCTCTACTGTGATGGTGTGTGGAAGCCCTACCTGTTTTCCAGTGTGTTTCTGGCTAATAATTTTGGGATGGAGGATCACCAATAAGCACTGTCTGCAGTCCACAAATGATCACTGGGTTATGAAAGCACTTTGACTTGTCTTTGAGAGCTTTACTGTGCTTACTTGTGAGCATATCAGCTCATGTAAATTATAGTGCCTTACTGTGTTTAGATTTGTTACATCAGTCTGGACCCAAATCTATCTAGTGCTAGCCCAGTCCCTTCTCTGGGGATCTGTTAATCTGCTGTGTTTGTGGACATACCGAAGATGAGGCTGCGCAGTGAGGTTTCAGAACTTCACAGCATCTTGGCCAGAGTAGTTTACAGAGGAACTTATTTAATAAGCACCCTGAAACCTGATTTGTGTGAATCAAAACTGATTAGTGAGAATATAGAGAATATTCTGTAGTGAGAGTAATTTCTCCCTGAATTTGATAGGATATTTTCCTATTCACTGCTATGAACTGACTGCTCCCAGCTCTGTGGAACATGTGCCAACAAGAGAAAATGTTTGAATCTTGCTGAACTTCAGCTCTTGCGTCTTTAACAAAAAGTGAAAATTGAATTCTGAATCTCAGTTACCTGAAGCCTCTGGGTACTTCATTTGTACTCTGATCAGAATGAAAGCCTGAGGTAATGGGGAGACTGCCCAGAGTCTTCCAGGAAAAAAGAGAAGAGAGATGAAGAATAACAGAGTAATATACATATGAAGGCACGTTTTGATCCATGTTAGAGCAGAGGCTGAAGAACTCCAGTTACTTAAGTCAGTGACTATCAGCAGATTTCAGGTATCTCAAAGGTTTAGTTGCTAGCAGTGAATCCAATGGAAGTTTTACTGGCCAGATATACTGGCTTTAATAAGAGCGCGATAAAGTCAGTGTTGGGAGCATAACCACAACCTCCATGGGATCTGTTGGTATTGTACTGAAGTTTTTTAGTATCTGCTAACCTTAATTCATTTACAGACAGAACAACAGATTGGAATGTTCTGAGAGGCTGTACTGTCAAACCCTGGCAGTTTTCTGGACTTTGCACTAGAAATGCCTCTTCTTGTTTTTACATGTTTCATCATGGAAGACCAAACTTTGTAGATCCAAGGCAGCCAAATTCAAGCTGTAATCTTTTCTGTCAGGCTAGTGCCCAGCAGTTCAATTAATTGTGTCTATTTTGGCTAGGAAGAAAAGGACCAAACAAACAAATGTAACACGTGGGGAGGAGTAATTATACAACCATTTATTTAGTTCAGAGCCACTTAGCTCCCTGACAGTAGTTGTGTTAACATATCTGTCTTTTTGGTTCCGTGTGAAACATCTCATTACTGAACAGTGGCAAGATATTTTAAAATGTGTTTCAATAGTGCTTCCCCACAGGAAATAGAGTCCTACAGCAAACACAATTCCATATAAAATTGTTTGTGTAGCAGATGAAAAGACTGAGGTGAAAAAGGGAGTCTGTGCTTTTCTGACTGGCAGACTCTCTGGGGCCTGTGGTCACCCTGGTTTTGTGGATTTTGTTCTATACATCATCTTGAGAAAGTGTGCCTCAATTTCCTTGCCTTTCTCAGCAGAAATCTTGCTTTCTAATAGTCCTTAGCTCCCTGTGAGGTGAGAGCATGCAGCACCCAAACGCAGTGCTGAGCAAAGTAATGGCATTGTGTGGACCCTGTATTTCCCACTGACAACAAGAGAAGCTTTAACATTGGTTGCTGACTGACTTTTTTCAAAGTTTTAAAAGAATCTTGAAAGGATTGCGTAATCTGTTTATAATGTCTGAAACTGTTGCTTTTTACTCTAGGAATATTATCAGAAGTCTTGAGATGTTTTTGGCAACATGCAGTCTTTCTGTAGTGTTTCAATACTACAGCATTTTAGCCCCTGTCAAATCCACAAGTTGCTAGCCAAACCACTTGGTAGATGTCATAGAAAATTAAAATTTACCTGATTTTCAGGTTAGATCTTTTGTTAGGTTCATAGCAAAAGAGTACAAAGTGCAGAATGAGTTACACTGTTATTTATTATATGGCTTTGTCCATCCATGGAATTAAAAACGTCTTATTACACCTAGTTGCTGCCATACCCAATTACGAATGAAGAGAAAGCATTAAGAGACTTGCCAAGGGTAACAAAACTAGTTACTGGGAAGAGCTGGAAACAAGGCTTCGACCCAATGAGCTGGGTGTTGCTCAATATCCTTCCATTGCCTCCCTACAGTTTGGAAGTGAGACTCTAACTCAACTAAAGCTGTGGACATCTGGCAGTTGACTGTAGTGAGGCCAAAATATAATCCTATTGTATTTTGGATTGTTATGCTATTGTTCAGATTATCCAGCCTTCTTGAGACAGTCAATTTTTTTTTTCTTTATTTTCTTTTAATATAAAATGAGAAGAAGCAGGGGAAAGTTTCCACTGATACATTATGTTGATCAATGAGTATAACAATGAATACAAATACAAGGGAGCAAGCTCACAACCATAGCTAGGGTTGCAATAAACTTCTATTATCTGGATCTCCAAAGATCAGAACAGCCTGCTTTTCTTGGATGATGTTCTGCTCCTTTCTCATTTATTCCTTGAAGATTATAACTGGAAGTATCAAAAGAATTGAAGATCTGGAAGCAACTATCTACTCATTTTTTGTTCAGTGCAAGAAGTTGTTTACATTAGGCATCCATCCAAAAGCAACTTCTTCTATTAAAAGGGAATGGGTCACAGCAGGGCACTTAGAAATAGCTTTCTTCAGTAGCAGGCCACAAACACCCATTATTTCCAGTTGTTTTGTAAATGAATGAGATTTTTACTTTCTCATGCATTACTTAAAAGAAAAATACAAACAAAATAAGTCTGTAGCAGAAATGCTAAGTCACGGCTTGAACCAGTGATTGAACACCTGGTGCAATGCGTCTGAGTGACTGGAAGGGCTGGAGCCAGGATCCAACCCTTCCCAGACTTCATTTAGCAGTTGGCAGAGGCAGGTAAGGGTATCTTACTGGAGATCCCTGTGTATTTGAGGCCCTCTGAAGGCAAATGGCTTCTTTCCTTTATTTCTGTACCTATGGCTGTTGCATTTGAGCAAATCCTCACTTGCTGTAGCCTGGCACCTTGCTGCTTTGCTGTCATTACTGTTCTTTTCGCTGCGTTACAAGGTCTTAAGTAGAAAAATGTTGGACGTGAACAGATATATTTTCATTATACTTAAGTTTTAAATAATATTAGACGAAGTAATAGTGCCATGCTGGCACAGGAACTAAACAAGCTCTCTTCCACATTTAAAGAGCAAGAATGCGTGTCAGTCAAATAAGACAAAAGTAATAGTTTGTATGTTTATGACTCAAAGGGAAGCGTGACCTTTCTAAGATCATACAGACCTGAAAGCCACCACCCTCATTCAATATGAATTGCAAGTTGCTCTTAAATCCGTGCTACAGCCTATGCAAAAGAAATAGGAACTCAGATTAGCTTTAGTCTACCAGATGTACAGACTTGTCCAAGATTTTCTCATATCCTGTTTCAGATAGGCAGCTAGTTAGCATGAGCTGACTGGTGAGCAGTATTCTCTTAAATCATGATAAATTGATTGTGGGTCAGAGTTCTGAGGATTTGGTACAGCAGAGGGGAAGGATCTGGATTTTGCAAAACTCCCTTTGAGCTGGATTCCCCTTCTAAGGCCATTTTGGCAAATTTGTATTACGTACATTAGATGTTTATTGTCTCACAGAACTGAAAATCTCTATGATAATCTGGAAGGTGATTACTTGATGGACTTTCAAGAGGATGCTTAGATTGTAAAATTATTTATTATAATCAGGGCTCTGATTTTCTGCAATACCCAAACGATGGTCAAAA
Organism: Bambusicola thoracicus; assembly: GCA_002909625.1. NCBI lineage: Eukaryota > Metazoa > Chordata > Aves > Galliformes > Phasianidae > Bambusicola > Bambusicola thoracicus. Next base: position 2,507 of record PPHD01022608.1, on the reverse strand, counting down.
ATTCTTCAGAGAGAATGTTATCCTCTCTGCTCAAGCAGGGATTAATAGAAGCAGGAGCATAAGAAAAGGACATTAGGAAACTTTCAAATTTAAATTCTCTTTTAATAGAAAGTTGTGTATCTTTTGATATAAAGTTGTGCTTTTTCCCTGTTCAAAATTTGGCTTGCTTAACCAGAGTGAAATCTTCTGTTCCTCGAGTATGTTATATACCCTTCTCTTATTTGCTGTTTGGGAAAGATGTGGAATTCTTATATGAATAACAGATAAGTAAGACCATATGTGGTATAATAGGTTGTATTCCCATTATGTTGCTTTTGGCACCTCTCATATCCTCTGAGTAGGTATAAAACTGCGTCTCCCTTTTCCTCCTCCTCACAAGAACATAGACTTAATTCTGCATTTGCCATTGTGCTTACTTCTAGCCTACCAAAAAAATCCCATTACAAGCCTACCCTCAAGACTGTGTGAGTGCACCTCTTAAAAAGTGATTAATTTTAACGTGGCTCACTTGGGTGTTTAGACAGAGAGAGTTGTCATAGTACCTGGCCCTTTCACTGTTGGGAAGGCCAGGCATAAAATGCAATTGGGAAAAAGAAGGATGAGTGCATAAATCCAAATCTATTTAATTTTTTAACAACCTGCGTTTTGAAGGAATTCTGCAAAACCACCCCACTAGCTTCATCTGATGGGCAGTTGAGGATTACAGATGGTGGAAAAATCAATACGTTTAAAAACAAACTCATGGTAATACAAATAATGAAGATGTTCACGTGGGATCAGGGGCATGAAACTGATGCACTTGCATTGTGGGCAAACTTTTTTAACTTGCAAAAATGGGAGTAGACTTTGAGGGCCTCACAACTGGGAAGTAAAATGGATTGTTTTTATCAATTAATCAGACATCAGCAACTTCTAATGGGATTGAAAAGAACTGAAGCAATCAAGCCACAGGATACAGGGTGCTGTCTGAGGAATTGCATCTAATTGACAGCTGCTGAAAAATGTTATGATCTTCAGATCTTTCTTACTGAAAAATGAAATTTGTTCTCTGTGCGGATATTTTTATTGGGAGAGGGGAGGTGAAGCAGGGTGGGAAGGAAGGGGGAAAATCTGGTTTCCATCGGAAACATTTCAGAATGGAAATTTCCAACCACTTCTATAGTTAATGAGGAAATAGAACATTTTGTTGCAAAGATTTCATTGGGAAACAATTTCCGTTTTTCATCAGAAAGCTTTCCAGCCCAGTTTTTCCAAGCAGTTCTAGCTGTCTCACGTAGCGGCTGCTTAGAAGCTGATGGAACAGATGGGAAAGAGCACAACTCTGCGTCCTGCATTGGGGGAGTTTCCCTAAGCGAGGGGCAACAGGGGGTTAGATGATACTGAGAGCAGTTCTGAGTACACTCATTGGAGGGCAGTGGTGCACACAGGCGTTGACCAGCTCTGTGCTGTATCTGAGGGTTGTACAACTTATGGTACATGGCAGAAGAATTGTTTCATGCACCAGTGAAATACAGTCTGTTGTGGGCTGGAAACTAGCAATGGCTGGACCTCAAAAAAGGCTTAGTTTCAGCTTGGGATACCATAGAAAAGTCAACATTTGCTAACTGTTACCAGCCTATTGGTGTCTGAGGCACCACATTTTCCATTTATACTCAGAGCAGGAAGTAACTGTGGTCTTTTCCTTTACCACAGTGTGGTAATTTTTCTGGCAGATATATGTGTATATATATATATTTTTTTTTTAAATGATGACCACTATATTTTCCATTGTATATGCTAGAACTCTGTTTAAAGCTTGAGGCAGTTGTGATGCTTTGTGTTAATTATTCATCCATATGGAAATGTAAGTAACACACACTTCATCAAACACTCAGCAGAATGCTCACGCTTATCATACGCAGAGGGAATAGAGAAACTTCACTCTTCCCAGTTCCCTGCAGCCCTTGAGTATACATCTTCTCTCTTCTAAGTTTGCTGAGACGTGCTTCTTTCTAAATCATCCTCACGGCTTTGACAAGATCAGACCAGCTCAAGATAAAACCAGCTGATAGCTGTTCCCTTTCTTATAGGTCAGATCTTTCTTCCTCTCAGAGTCTGTGCTGTCTGGTGTTTGTGAGGTCTGCTGCATCCACAGCTGAAACCCTGACTCCAACAGCAGAGGACTGCTGCAGGTGAGTGATGCTGGCTGAGTCACTGCTAAGCCCTTCACAAGACCACTCACAGGGCACAGCTTTGTCCATTTACTGTCGTATGAGAGGTTTATGTCAAAACTTTTGTGCACAGCAACAAACTAGGGCCGCTTACTTAATCTTGCACACTTGGCTTTTGGCATAATTTGTGAACACTTTTAGAAACACAGTAAAAAAGATTGGGAGGATTTAGCTATAGCTATTTTCATTTTTGCTTGATGCAAGTGCTGTGATCCATCAGGTTATGTTGGGTCAAAGGACCATGCCAGTGAGCAGCTGATTGCAAATTCAGAGGTATCTCTCTATTGCTCAGTAGAA
>PPHD01022607.1:0-12783 GCA_002909625.1 Bambusicola thoracicus | reverse complement strand
AAAAGGCCAGTTAATATTTGCATCTCTCCTTACCGTGACAACCAGCAATACATAATAAAAAATGCCCTGAGATTTTGGAAACAGATACAGTTTTAGTCCTCTGTCTGCCATGGACTCCCCAGGAAAACCCAGGAAGCCACCTGCAACACCGTGCTTCAGCTTCTACATGTTAAGAAAGGAGAGGCATGCAGGACAATACTGTTTTTCTTCAGAAAACAGCAATCCCAGTAGAACTGCACATCTGGGTTGAGGAATTGCGTTTCTGAGGATAGGAAGAACCTGGAATTGCCAGTGGCAGACATGGAAGTAAAACAGATGCGTGACTCAGGCCCTACATCATTCAGAATCTGCCATCAAACCACTTCATACAAAGCTTGTCCTGCTCATGGTTAAATTGCTACTGTGATTACCACATTTTCAATGGAAGTCAGATCCGAGTGCGTACATATGATTATCCACCCAACAAAATGTAGTCTCTTTGGGTAACACACGCCTTTATGCCTCTTTTTGCCTCCTGGGCAGCAAACTGCCAAAACCATGATTATTTTCAGTCTAAGATTAGCCATGCTCCACAGGAATCCTCTCCAATGCCTTCCCCACAAACAAGTAAGATTAGATTATAAAGTAAAATGACAGCTTTAATATTTCTGATGCTCTTAACAAAATTAGTGCTGCCATACTTAAGGAGTTCCACTATTAACCACGGATCTTACCCACTCATTTGCCACCTCCTACCCCTCCCATTCCTTCAGTAACAATTCCTGGCCAACCTTATAGAGTGAGAAAAAAAGATTACCTTTGAAGAACTTGAGGGGTAGGTATCCCCCTTTCAGGAGCCTGCTAGAAGAAGCAGTTAAGAAAAGTTAGTTCTGTATTAGTAGGTGGGAATCAAACAGTCACATGAATGATTTTTAACAAGAGGTATCCCTCTCAAATTTACAGCTGATGGATATTGTACATTAACTACCTCACCATGGGTTTACAAATCATCGTTGACTGATTTTCTAATCCACCTCTCCCATCGCAAAAAGCGACCACCATTTGCAGGTATAATGCTAAAGCTTGGGAAGCTCTCCAGAGGGCCCATCTGTTCTTTCTTGAACTAAGAACTAAAGCAAAAGAGCATACTGCTGTTCTTTTAAAACTGTACCTACCAGCGTTCTGCAGCATTGTATTAGAGAGTAACATCACAATAAGTGCACTGCAGTGCTTAGTTTCCACAGGAAAGCTATTTAAAATGCATAAAGCAAATTAAAACAAATACTTAAAGCTTGACAGAGTCATCCAAATATTTACCACACAGAGCTTCCGGAAGAATAAAACCACTGGATATAATGCAATTAATCAAGACGTGAGGACTAAACATGAAATATCTCTACTAAATATTTAGAGAGAAGGAGCAGCTTGTTTACAACTCAGGAAGAAGAATAACCCTTAAAAACACAATGGGATACATACTCCTTGAACCCATGAATGTTGCAACACTTGAGCAGCACTAAGTCGTTCTTTAGCATCACGAACCAGCAACTTTGAGATGAGATCTTTGGCCTCAGAGGATATATGTGACCAATCCTTGTCAGGAAATTCGTATTTGCCTTCTTGAATGCTTTCAAAAAGCTTGTTCTGGTAAAGGAAAAAATCTTTAGTTTAAACAACACCTAAAACATAACCAGATGACTTCTCAGGTGGGATTCTTCTCACTCAGTTTTATCTACTTCATAGGGTGAGTGGCAGCTGAAAACTACTAGTCTCCTCATAGAGCAAATGGGTCATGACAGGCAGCTCCACAGAGTGATGCAGTGCATTTTAAGATGGCTGTGATACAATGTCTGCTGCCAACACCTCTCACTCTGCAGTAACAGTGAAGTCAACCAACTGTTTTCAGAAAGAATAAATTCAGGCTCTGGATAGAAACTCTATGGGAGCTCAACTTCCACCTGTGGAATTCTGGTGATTACGATCAACCAGAAAGAGAAAAGGAGAAAGAGGTATCTGCCAAGCATTACGTGAGAAAGGGCTGTTGTAACTCAAGTCTTACATTACCAGACTCACTTCTCAGTGAGAGCTTATCTTCCCAGGTAACTCATATGCACACCACTCTTCAGAGCTATGGCCAGTCTTACACTCTACATTCACAGGGCAAAGTACAGTGTCTTAAGTATGGCCATCATATGCGTTCACCTGGCAAACTCTGCAGACTTCTCCTCTGTCCCAGCCACAGTCTGTGCCACAGTTGCCCACAAAAGGAGGGTAACCACTGAGCATGATGTACAGAATCACTCCTAGGCTCCAAAGATCACACCGTTTATCGTAGAACGTGGCCTCCTCTGTGAAGACTTCAACTACTTCAGGTGCCATGTATTCTGCTGACCCACACTAGGAAATCAAATTTAAATGAGATTTTGAAGCTGAGGCTTGAATCAAAACAAAACCTAATATTTATATCGGTGGTGCTCTTGGTGGCTTTTTTAATTACACTTTCTCCTCTCTTTACAATACATGCCTTGGTCTAAAAGCAGGACTGTGCATCAGGGACTACTGAAACTTGCTGCTAAGACTTTACTGTAGGTCTCACTTTGTTAAGCCTCACAGAAAGCAAACGAGATTCTACTGTTCTTTGGCAGAATTCTGAGCTGTTCCATGTTAATCTATCATTTTATTCACAGGATCTACTTATTTATATTTCACACTTTTAAATCTCACATATGGGTTTGGGGCTTTTCAGAAAGTAAAAAGTACATCACGGAAAATGATTTTTAGAAAACAAAATCCTACAACGATCCGACAGGTTATTTTTTCACAGCAATGCCATAAGAACAGCTCTTGATTTTTACAAGTTTATCTGTTATGGAGCAACTGCTTACAGGGTTGGATTCCCTCCAGCTCATGGGTCTCAGCTACAGAAACCAAGTTTGTGGAAACGCAGACAAAACGAAGTTCAAACTCAGTCCCATAAAAAACAAAGAATTTGAAAAATCTTTCTTATTTTGTGGGGGGAAGGTAAGATACAAATAGGATCAGTGTGATGCATTCCGACCAACGGGAGAATTAACACTGAGCTCCTGTTCTTNGTTTACTTGTTCTATGACTAGGAAAGCAAGAGTATTTATCACGTATGCACCTGCTTTAAATGAAATATCCACCACTCAGCAGTAAACCCTTCAGAAGCCATACTCTGGAGATGTGAAAAGCAGTTTTATGGTAGAAGGGGAAAAGCACAAAGCCACAGTGCCTCTCTTACCGGTGTTGTCAATNTTGTTTACTTGTTCTACGACTAGGAAAGCAAGAGTATTTATCACGTACGCACCTGCTTTAAATGAAATATCCACCACTCAGCAGTAAACCCTTCAGAAGCCATACTCTGGAGATGTGAAAAGCAGTTTTATGGTAGAAGGGGAAAAGCACAAAGCCACAGTGCCTCTCTTACCGGTGTTGTCAATTCTGGAGTAGTTATTGGAGTGCACGCACTGTTCAGCTTCACCCCACTACCAAGATCAAAGTCACATATTTTTACTGGAGAGACCTAAAACCAAAGATAAAAATACTCAGATTCAGAAGACTGAGGCTGTCGTAGTTTCAGCTGGGATGGATTTTTCTTCAAACTGTCTGGTATGATGCTGAGTTTGGTTCTAGGATAAAAACAATGTTGATAACACACGGATGTTTATAGTTTCTGCTAAGCAGTGCTGTACAAAGCAAAGGCCGTTCGGAGTGAAGGGCACAATGAGCTGGGTGGAAACAGAATTAGGACAGCTGACTTAAACTAGCCAAAGAGATATTCCATGTCATTTGACATCATGCAGAAGGAGTTTTGAAAGGGGTAGGAGTTCATCTCGCTCTCTTCCACTGCTCAGGAGGGTTTGTGGGCATCAGTCAGGGGAATGGCGAGCAACCTCCCTCAGTTGCTCCCACATCCTCAGCATCTGACCCTGTCACATTACTTCTCTATTTGGCTGGGCAAGTGCCAGTACACAGTGGAGCAATTTGGGAACTATACATAACATGACCAGCTGGACTGCAAATGTTATTTGTCCATCTGGGTATTACCTCGGAATAGATGAGATGCTAAGTTCTAGTTGCCACACCCTCTCAAAAATCAGTTGGCTTTTTATCAGCTGGACTGATGCTTACATTTTAACAGCTCATAGAAGAACTGAAACTCTTCCAGGCTTCAATTCTACTAAATACTACTGAAGTTCACCAATAGATTTGGAAGTTTTCATGAAAGGAACAGACTGAACGAGCACTGACTTAGGAAACTAAGTTTAACTTAGTTTTAGTGTATTTTTTTAATAAAAGAACAGAACAGCACCTTTTCTGGAGATTCACACAGGATATTTTCAGGCTTCAGGTCCCTGTGGGCGATTCCTGAACAAGAATGCAAACGTTCATTAGAAAAGACACTCTCCTGTTTTATTTCTCTGTATTTCTTTTTATTAGAAGGTGGTCTGGGAAATATTCTAGGCCTGAGTTCACACATACACCCTGTAATGACACTGCAATTAACTAAATTGCAGTGTTTATTTGTAAAAAGTCACCGTTGCATCATGCTATGCCTTTATCATCTTTAAAAGAGTCAATCAAGCAAACAAGAACCTGCTAACACTGGAACACTTCAGCTAACCCTAAAATTAGCTAATTAAAAACAGCTTATTAAGATGACAGACCTGTAGGAAAGTGTATCTGCATACATACTCCAGTCAAAGGATTTTTGTGCCTTCTACAGGAAGGCCCTCCTTTCCAGAGAGATCATTCAATGGCTTGCAGAATGCCTTTCAGCACAGACACTACCCCTGAGACACTCTTTAGAAGAAAACACTGAGCTTCCAGATAAAAATGTAGTCCCCTTAATGTCACATACAGCCATGCACTCACTCTGCTGTAGCAAAAGAAAATATCAAGGCTTTTGTGCCAAAGGTAGAAGAAAAGTCTTCAGGAGAACCACTCACTCAATTGCTACCAGAATAGGCAGACCCAGCTGGGAAACACAAAGTACCTGTCTTTGCCTGTGAGTTGCACAAACAGTTCTGTACGATCAAAGCAGTTCTTCGGTTGCCTAAACATACATTTGCTGGAAGTTCTCCATTTAATATGATCAAATATAACAGGAAGGCAGACAACAAGTAGCAAAAATAAAATCAAATGAGCAACTTGGCTGTTAGCAGCACTCTAGTCTTGTTTAAAAGCACTCTAAGCACACTTGCTACTACTCTATATTATGAGATAGGAGATATCCCACCAACTTCTAGTTAAGGTACTAATCTCTTTTCTTCAGCACAAACCACAAGACATGACTTAAAATTTAACATTCGTAGCATAGCACTGACCTAAAGGAATCAAAGCAGTTTCCATTGCTTATTGCTTCCATTGCATGAAAGAGGGGAAAACATGACAAACATCCATCAAGATAGCCCATGTTGACATTTACAGCAAGGCTGACAGAACTCCCAGCAGTTGGTTCGACTTGGAAGATGAAACCTAACAGCATTTTTTTTGTATTACAGTTTGAATTCAAATGTCTGGTTATATAATGTTTTATTTTGCAGCCGCACACGGCACTGAGAAAAGAAAACAACTGCCTTGAAACGCTCCTCCGGTGGATTATTAGCAATAAAGTACACATACCCCAAGTGGGTGTAAGGCAGTATTATCATCCAGCAGAGTTTTAAAGTACTACTAGCAAAAGAACTAGTTCTCCTCAAAAAAAATCTGAATAACTATCTAGCTGCAGCACTTCACTGTTAAGTTGTGTGATAAAACTGCTTTCATTTCCTGTTTACTTCGGTGTTCTGTTTGGTACTTACTAATTATTTTAATGTGACACAGAAGAACCATAAAGAGAACAATAAAATGAAGCAGGATGTTGCTGTAGCTGATTCTGCGAGACATCCCCACTGTACCAATTCACAGCAAACAGCAGGAAAGAAAGTATATCGATGCTTTAACACCATTTTAATGAATCACATCCCTTCTGTTTGGGCAATGGGGAATCAAAGCTAAACACTCTAAGAGAACTACAGAAAGATACTAGCTGAGTAGATATTAAATTTGCTTGGACAGTATTCCTAGACTTTCTGCTGTTAACACGATGAATGTGTGTTTCTCCACATGTCTGGCCTAAGTTTCCTGTTTATTATTCACTCTGTAATGCCAAGTCTAAACATGGGTATTCAAAGACAGCATTCTCAGCAGATTTAAAACTCAGTCACCACGTAGCCAGGCTACGAATATTACCAAAAATCTTAACCCAAATTAAGCTCTTTCCCACACTGGAATTAATCTCTGATCACAGTCACAACATTGGGCAAGCTCAATATTCCTCAGTTTTGCTTTATTTACTCTTTCTGCGTTGTCACTCTTTTTGATAGGTTCAACCTACTGAGGCATAAATACTGTGATTCCAACTCTTCAAGCATAGCAGCCCAGTGACTTAGGAGTAAAGCCTACAAATGAACCTATTTTATTTTACTCAAGAATTTAGACAGGAAACAAATCTACAGACCACCTGTAAAAGCTGGCTAACAAGAATAGCAAAGTGAATGGAAAGGAAAGCTTGTCAAAATAAACAAACATAGCCTTCAATTAAATGCCATTTGATTCAAAGGTAGTTACTGTAATAAAATGAAAGCAAACCTTAAGTAAAGCTGCTTAATCTAGGCAGGACCAGATAATCTGGACAAGGATAAGGTTTTACAGTTATCTACCACATTCCACTCGAACACACAGCTCTGAGTTGATCACAATACACACAGATGCCTTGTAATGAAACTAGAGTACTCTTAAGTAGAAAACAGCAGGCAGGAAAACGTTCTAAAGTAAAAGAACTCTTCACAAACAGAAGTGCTTTTAAGTCTAACCATATTCCTAATGAAATGAGGGCATCTCCAAAGAAAGACTATGGTTCACTTGTTGGTCTCTCCCTCAACAGTGGGGACTTGAATGTAGAGACCAAAAGCTAATATGGAGGTCTTGCAACTAGCAGAATCTCAGGGTAAATACAGAAAAGCATCTCTGCAGATCTGAACGGGGGAAATTAAAAAGAAAGTCAGCTCCCTTTTGAGTAACCTCTACATAGTGGCTTAGGTAATGCAAACAAGCAAATGGATTCAATCCTAATGTTAATTCTCCTCAGCTGATGATTTAAGTTCTGTTTTTCAAAAGGCCATACCATCTTAACACAGCTGATTACTAAAGCTACCATATTATGAAATGATTGTTATAGAGGAAAATAACACAAGTCGTCTGGCATGGCTGGAAATGAAAATGCTATCTAAGTCAAGGCTGACTACTTACAGATAAAATGTGCTTCACATCCTAAATGCACAATATGAAGTAGTAAAGATGGAGAGAAACTTCTTTTACCTTTTGTATGAAGAAAATTCAGAGCTGAGGCGATATCTCTCACCACTTTGCTAGCTTCTCGTTCATTGAAATGCTTCCGCTTTTGGATATGGGCCAGGATTGAACCTGTAAGAGTTAAGAGAGAGGAAATCTTAGTGCAAGTGCTGCCTGAGCCTAGAAAATGCTCTGTCAATAATGTGGGTAAAAGTACAACAGCAACTACTGGTCTGCAACAAAGGGAAAACTGACTGCAGTGAGAATGGAGTCAGAGAGAAACTGTTTGGAAAAGTTAGCACCAGCAAAACTCAAACATCAGTTTATATGTATGTAGAACTGCAGCAAAATCCACCCATCTCCAGGTCACAGCAGGGCATCCCAGGACTAACTCTCCTCTTCTGTGTAATCTGACAGCTGAAATTCGGCTCTGAAAGTAAACCCTTTTGTTTTTTTTTTTAATCTCAATACCATCAAAATGAAAATACATTCTTTAAATATACAGTTCCTACTGACATCAAGATAAGGCTCACACAGAGAGCTAGGGGTAGGAAATCTGACAGAAGGCCTCCCAGATATGAATATGCTGAGGGGATATATATATATATATATATATACACACCCTCATATATATATATGAAGGTTTGGTGACTGGCAGCCAGAGCACCACTTTTAATCAGAGATGTATTCTCTTTACAGCAATTAGGCAGAGAAGTTAAGTAACTGTGACATTTGTGATCAGCTTCCAAATACTGCATATATCTTACATATCAGGTGGATTCATTTTTATTCCTAAGTTCTAGATGTGGAAGGAAACCTCCCCTCCTCTCTTGGAGGATGCCTTATTCTTACACAATCAGTACTGCTGCCACTCCTCCACAGTAAGGACTCAGACAGAAAAAAATGAAGAAGTTCACTGGCAGAGACAGTCAAAGAAGGATGAACAAAAAGACTCTGAACAAAAAGACTCTTCAGACATGCTTTAAAATACTATTTCAGATGGCTGGAAGAAGGCTGCTTTGGACCAGGCTATCAGATCTCAAAGACAGAAGGTTTCCCCTGCTGATAAAACCACTTTTGAGCTTACCATAGACTTTTTAAGGGCACAGAGTTCAAGGGATTTTCCTGGCAGGGCTGCTCTTTACGCATTTACAAAGTAAAAACAGCTCCTAAAAGTGCCTCCATCTTGACAGAAAAGCCTGCAGATTTTCAGGAAGCAGGTTTGAGCCACCTTAAGTGCTCATCTCACTCAGAAGATTTATTTCAGATCACCCTTCTGAATACGGCTGACCTTCCAAACTCTCTCTCAGATAAGAATTGTATCAATATCAAGGAAAATCTGCTCTCCAGACTTGGTATTCTGCCAACGTAAAGGACTCCTACAAAAGGAAAGAACAGCAAGACATGCCTGCCCCACTTGTTAGCACCTCCTCCAGCACCTCACTAAATCCATTACAGTGGAAAAATAAAAACAAAGCCCGGATGGGACTGTTCAATCATACAAGTTCAGTATAATAAGCTAAAATTTAACACATTCAGTTATGGAATGCTGTCAGGCAAAGGTACTGAACAGCTTCTGCAAGTCCTGGAGAACAGATCACAGCTAAAATGGGAGCTGAATTCCTTCAGGTACCACAGCTACAGGAAGGCAAAGCTGAAAATGGAAAGCTCATGCTACGACCCAATAATGTAGTTAGCACTTCACCTTTGAGACTGGAGTCAAAGTAAGATTCATGAGCCAGCCATTTTGTTTACATCGACACCGGAATCTGCAGCGCATCAGAAGTTGGTCCAACCCCCTGATTCCCATTACTTCTTTGATAATCATTCAAACCCACATAATTAACATTTCAAATACTGACATCTTTCAAAGAGAAAAGCTTCAGCTCAAGTTAAGCACTGGAAAAACAGTAGGTAAGACAGTGAAGAAAGTGCAGCACTATTACACACTCGGCAGCAGTGCAGGAACACTGACAAGCATAGCCTCACATTCAATGGAGAGAGTCAATGAGCAGAAGGAGGCAGAGATGGGAAAAGGGATAAATGCAGGCTTATTCCAATCCATCCCTGCTACAGCTAATTTGCCAAAGAAGTCTGTGCAGTGAAGAAGAGAAACCTAGGCAACAATAATGAAATGATGCAGTAATTTTAAGGGAAAGTGAATAAAAGCTCTTTCTCAGTGAAAAGCAGTGTCCTGAAGAAATGGAGTTCTGCATCTACACTAAAATAATCTGCATTTCTTGCAAACGTGGTTTGCTATTGTCCCCCTGGCCAGTGACAATAGATGGTGTTATACAGACAGGAGAATAAACCTTCAAAAACTCAGTTGTTCTTTGAGTGACACATCACACTTTTAACTCATGGTTTTTCACACCATACAGTTCATGGATACTGTAATTATGCACTACACAGACAGACATGAAAGTGCACAAGGCAAACTTCATGTCCACTTGAATGCCTGATGTAGCTTCATTCCCCAGTGAGTGGTAAATTCTGGTGACCAGATACCACAAACACTCACTTCAGTGGCTCTCAAACAGCCACAGTTTTACTACTGGAGCAACGAGAGGCAAATGTAAGATGTTTTTTTTCTAATAGCCACTGCACAAGTTTCAACTAAACAGCATCAATCCTACACTGAAGGAAAACGTTACCAGGATATCTAGATTCTATACCACAATCATGCACAGCACTCAACATACTGTCTCCCTCTGCTGCCTCTTTGTCTTCAAATTGTCAGGCATTTAAAAGAAGCTCTTCGCTTTCTTTTGAAACACTGAGACCAACGGGACCCAGCTGACTCCACAAGCAAAGGCACAGTTGCTGTACAGTACCTCCTCGCAGCTTCTCAAAGACAAGGTAGTATCTCGTGTCATCTTCAAAAAATTCTATTAATTCCAAAATGTTCCTTTAAAAAAAGAAAAAGAAGCAAAAGGGTAACTACAAGAGGGAAGCAGAGAGTGGAAACAGAGCACTGAATGTTTCGTTATGGATAATTAGGAAGTGCCAGGATTAACCAAGAATGAAAGTGCTAATTAAACAAATCGTTTTGGTTGCCTATTGCATTAAAATCAATTTCCAACCCACGCTGAAACTTAAGCAGTGGAAACGGGCCAAAAAACAAAATCCTCATCAGACAGGATTGTGAAAGACTTCTGCTACTGCTCAATTGACAGGAAGATAACTGATAATAGGCTGTATTTAATAAGTTGGAAGAGTGCATTTGCGCTGAAGGCAAGAGCAAGAAATAATTACATTGGCATTCCTTCTCTGCAGAAATCACAAAGCCAAACACACAGGGCTCACAGGAGACAGGCAACTATCAACATGGCATTAAGTCCAGTACATGACTTGCCATTTTTAGACCAATTTTGGTTTACTAGTGGACAGTCTTTGCACAGCGCAGCACAAACACCCCAAGCTGCCTTCAGAATGTCCAACATTTAAGTCCATGTAAGAGTTCTTCAAAACTTATAGGGAATACAAAATCTGAATGACAAATGTCAATGTTTGGTAAACAAGCTTGGTTTTAGATTATCTTTAACAGTTGCACTTAAAATTTGTTTTAAAATAGGCTTTAACATGAGCCACACAACTGTACAGCAGCTGCACTATATATTCTACACCAACATATTAACAGAGATATCTAAAGGAGTAGTTTCGGGAGCTGCTTTTACTCATCACAAAGCACGCTGCCATTGGCAGCACGAGCTCTCCCTCCTTTTCAGATGTGAGTGGCAACTCTAGAGTTGCTTCATCCCGTGGTTACATGAAGTCAGCACAATCATCCAAATGAAACCCAAACCAGCTTTTAGCTTATTTAAGAGCTGCAAGCAGGAGGGTTGACACAAAAGAAAAAGCATGCATTAGGAAAGGGCAAGACTGTTGCACTCAATAGCAGCTGTTACTAGGTCAGCTTTTGCCAGTGGTGAAATCACAGGCCAAAGCGTCAACATGTTAATTCCTTATTTAGACAAAAGCCATGCATCACTGAAGCACATTCAGACTACCCCCACCCGGATGATGACTGAGTTATCCAACTTAATTTGTAAACATTCCTCTAAATTTCCCAGGTAAGAGGAAAAATCTTATTTTGAACAGATCAAGTCTAAATCCCAACTGGTTTTAGGGAGACTACTGCCAAGTTCCTAACCAAGATACAAATAAAAGAGGTGTAAATTCAAAAAAATACTCAAGATACTTTAAACTAACAAGAGACTCTATACTTACTTATTGCCCTGACACTGATACAGTGTTTCTATTTCACGAAAAACCCGACTTCGACTGTGGCCAGCATTTTTTTCAATGATCTGTGGGGAGAGAGAGAGCTCACATTCAAACGATTCCTGCAGGAACTGTGCCTGTGCCTCTGCATTTGGATAACTGATCTAGAACTTCAGTCTCATGTATGATCACCAGAGAGAGATACTCCACATTTTTCTGCCTGTTTAATTTGTCACGTGTCTATTCACAGTGTCAGCAGAGTCTGGAAAGCATTCAAAGGATAGGGGAAATGAGGACAGGAAGAGAAGAAAGGAACTAAAACCTCCTGTTACCACAGTTACTGATCAGTTACCACAAGCTTTTTCTTGCATCATTTTAGTTCTGCAGAAAAGGAGATCCTTTTGAGTTCCAACAGAAATAGATTTGAGTCATATCAGATAAGAAATAGACAAAAAGAACAGACTCATCATTATGTGCATTTAATTAAAAAGTACTAAACTAACCACAGAATGAGACATTGGCTCACGGAGCAAATGTCACAGAGAATCAATAGCAAAACCTAATGTATTAAAGCAAACATACACGTAATCTCAAAGTCCTTCTGCATCAGTGCCATCAGAAGTCGCCTTCCTTCACACATCCCTCAGAGTGAAAGAGGACAAAGGCTTTTGCTATTACACACTCTTTTCCATGTTTTAACTTGGATAGTAGGAGGTAGAAAACATGTTACAGGTGGAAGTGATACTGCTTCTATTCTATACTTACTTTTACTGCATATTCTTTCCCAGTTTGGAGGCTGACAGCACCCTGAACTTTGGCATAAGCTCCCTCACCAAGAAGCTCAGCAGTCAGCTTGTACAAATCTGCCAAAGAAACCCAGCAAATGGGAAATATTAACCAAAGCATTTCAGTGAATAACACTGAGACGAGCTATTTATCTGATGAGCATCCCTCACATGACAGCAAGAGAGAAAACGTCCTCGGTAATGACCACAGAAAACAGATTTATGCAGTATTAAAGTAGATGTGCCAGGATTAATTATGCCTCATTATTCACCTTTTTTCCTCCTCAGGTTCCAAGCAAATTTAAAGTTGATTTCATCCCAGCAGTAAAATTACAAGTTTGTTCATACAAGCACTATTTTACCTCAGTGACTGCTAGGATCTAATCCACCTTCCCCGTCTTCATTTACAAGCCAGAACTGTTCTTCAACTGGAGAACAC
>PPHD01022606.1:0-12783 GCA_002909625.1 Bambusicola thoracicus | reverse complement strand
GGCCAGGCTGGATGTGGCTCTGGGCAGCCTGGTCCGGTGGTTGGTGACCCTGCACATAGCAGGGGGGTTGAAACTACATGATCATTGTGGTCCTTTGCAATCCAGGCTGTTCTACGATATCTAACAACATGCCTTGAAAACTTTGAAATCCACTGACTTCAACAGGAGGGTCAAAAAAGCATTTTATATCAAATGGCCACAGCGCCTTCTGATCTGCAGGTTGTTCCAAAGCCAAAATTAAACTGCATTTGATCCTAAACTGTAACACAGTTGATATAAAAATTTCAGTACCTTCCTTCATCTACACAGGGCCAAAGATGGAGAGCAGTTCCCAAAAAGACACTTTCTTCATATTTGGTTCTACGTGTCAGAGTTAGCCACTTCACTTTTACTGCGTCCTTCTTGCAATAAATAACTGCACAGCTAATGGGCGCCTCTCCCCTGACTAACCTGATCTCTAAGTGATTATTCAAGAGCAGTGCCCCATTTCTTAAACAACTTTGTAACTGTAATGGAAAGAATTACAAGATGATGTCAACTGTCAGAAGTCAAACACACTGCAAGATGACTACTTGTTTTTAACCCTTTACTGTAAATCACCACATCAGAGTACTACAAGCAGAAGTGGGGGTGCCAGTTCACCTGTGATGTTATCAGAGTGTCACTATAGTAGTCTGCTGGCATTAGATTCTCCACAATATGGACCAGACACCAGAAAGCATTTTCCTCATCTTCCAGGACCAGCAGGGCAACAGCTGCCAATCTGTGACAAACAAGACAAAGCGAGGTAATACCACACTGCAGGAAGAGACACAGTCCAACACAGGAACAGGAGAATCCAAGATTCTTACTGGCCTGTCTCTAGCTCTGGGAGGGAGCACAGTTGGTCAGAGAATGATCTGTTCTGCAGGCTTCCAAAGGAACCCAGGGTCTATGCTTTTCTTTCCTGTATGCTTCTGTCAGCCAACACGAAGCATCAAAAACAGAGCTTCTGCAACAAAACCAGGCTCCGGGCTAATGGAATGTTCTGTAGAGATCCTTGCATTTAGTAAAATGTGCTGATTATGACTATTTCACCGTGGGAAACAGTTTACTTAGAGATATTTCATATTATGTGACGTGGCTCACCTCATCCTCCCACCCATCCATCCTTACTCCCTTTAGCTCTGACTTACCTCCCTTTAGCTAGCTGGGAAGAGTTCAAGGCTGGGGAAGCATACAGAGGCTGGATCAGACTTTCAGCTGCGTGATCTATTGGAAGGTATCCCAGAGAGGGCAGGGCAGATCAGAACTACATTATCTTTAAAGATTCCTTCCAATCTGATCCATTTTATAATTCTGTAACATCTAATATCAAGGGATTTCTTGAATGGAAAATGTTTTTCTGAAGACCACCCGAAGAGTAATAGGAATGGCTTACCCAGATTTTCCTCACATGAAAATGTACAATCAGAAACCCTCTTCCTGCAGCTAGTGACTGGTGCCTCTTTTCATAGGCTACACATTTCTTAGAAGTCTGTTTTTTATCTTTTCTGTAGCTAAAATTTGGAAAGTGAAAGAAGCTTTTAGATTCCCTGAGCCTCACAGAGTGATAGAGCTAGGCTGTTCAGCCTGGAGAAGAGAAAGCTACAGATCTGGTGGTGTCCTTCCAGCATCTAAAGGGGGGGCTATAGGAACAAAGGCGACAGACTCTTCAGCAGGATCTGCTGTGACAGGACAAGGGAAAATGCTTTCACATTAAAAGAGGAGATATTTAGATTGGCTATAAGGAAGGAGGTTTTTTTTACAGTAAAGGTGGTGAGGCATTGGCACAGGTTGCCCAAAGAGATGGTGGATGCCCTGTCCCTGAAGACCTTCAGGGTCAGACTCGACGGGACTCTGAGCAACATCATCTAGCAGTAGGTGTCCCTGTTCATTGCAGGAGAGTTGGAATAGATGACCTTTAAGGTTCCTTTTGACTCTGTAATTCTTCAGATACAACAAGATCAATCTCCTTAGCTTCTCCTCATGCATCATCTGCCCCAACTCCTAGCACTTCCTAACATTTCCTCCAACTACTGCCAGACAAATGCAATCACCAGGGTGTTCTTCTGAGCACATGACTCACAGATTCAGCCTATATCTCATGACATTAATCTGAGACTACATCACTCCAACTCCTATAGCTTTTCCTAATACAAAATTACAAAATAATACAAAATAATAATTACAAAATAATAATTACAAAATAGGAAGAAGACAAACAGTGCATTCTGTTGCTTGCTACAACACAGCAATAACACTGGGTGGAAAAAAGACACCATATGCAGAATACAGCAGGAAAATACCTAGAGCTAGTACAGCTCTAGAGAGAGACAGGAGCCTGAGACTTTTCAAATCACAGCCTAGAGAAAGTACCTACACCATCTCAGTGCTAGCCTATGAAAAAGCAGCATACCTGGTTCCTCACCTGTTCAGTCCCTGGCAGTATCCAATGGCAGGATTGTGCCAGGAGAATGCCAGAAGCACCCTTCGGAGCTTGGGGATGAGCTGGGAAGTGGGAGATGAAAAATGTTTGTTGTTGGTCAGTGTCCGGGGCAGGTCAAGCTCAATCTGCCGACAGGCAGGGTGCTCAGTGCTCTTGCTCTGTCTTAACAGCCGCTGGTAGTGGTCAGGCAGATAGCTGCAGTGCTGGCTGACAATCCACTTCCAGACCCGCTGCCGATGCTCCACAGGAATGCCACTTCGAATAAGGCTTTTCAGCTCTGCAGAGGGACTCAGCTCTCCAATGCTATTCCACCTGTCACGAAGGGGCTTCTCTACTACCTCCTGGCTCCGCAGGTTGTTGGACTTCATCTCTAGGGCTTGAATTTTGGCCAGAAGTTTCCAGTCCTCAACTTCGTAGTCAGGTACAGTCATAAACCCGTACTCATCATACTCACTGGAAGGGCACAAGGCAGAGGTTAATTGAAAGGCCAGTTCTGGCCTCTGTGTCAAGGGCCATTGCCATGCTCCTGTCACACACGACAGAGCACAGGTACTTCTCCTCTGCTTCTCTGGCAGCCATGCACATGAACCTGCCACATCTGCTGTCACAGAACCATGAAGACAAATGGTAGCCTCCACCAATAGCATAGACAGACACATGAACTCAAGTGTAGCTCTGCTCTGAGCTGCTGTCTGACCCCAATAGACCTTTTCTCTCACTCCATCTATTCTCCTACTCACAACGTAGCATTTTGCTTACCCTGTGCATCTTCTCCCTGCCCTGTCCTAGGACAGAGACAGTTCTGCAGTAAGGGACTGCAGAAGCTTCAGAGCATCAGAACAAAGAACAGAGATTAACAGCGCCTTCAGATGCCTCCCATGCACAATGCAAATCTCTTTCCAATCAGAAAACTCCAGAAGCACTGATAGTAGTGCTTGTTGAGGATTTGCACACCCTCAGTCCACAGGCAGGTCTGCTTCCAAGGTATCACACAGAATCACACGGGTTGGAAGGGATCACTGGGGATCATAAAGTCCAACCCCCTGCTAGAGCAGGTACCCTACTGTAGGTTGCACCGGAAACAAGTCAGTCCATGTCCATGCTTGTTTTATCTTTCCGAACATATACCTATCGTATCAATTACTTTCAAATTAATACACTGTTAATCTCAGCTAATATGGGAGGTAAAGGGATTACAGTTCACCTCTACCTTCCTTATCTCAAGGTAGAGCAAGCGCCACACACCCACATCCAAAGCCAAGCAAGCACTGTCCCAGGTGAACCGCCAGAGAGACCAAGCCTGGCCTTAGACTCTTAGGGCTATCTAGAGAATCTGAATCTGACCAACCAGATGTAATAGAATCCGCTATGAAACTAGGGTAGTAATTGTGTAGAAAAGCATAAACACAAATGCAAGATCCTCAGTGGCGCTAGTAGCAGAGCGCTCTGGAGGTCTGCGTTCCAGCCCCACCCCTTACTTCAAGACTGACCCAGAGCTAGAAACAGGGCAGACATGGCTTTGTATGAATGGGTTTAGAAAACTCCAAGGGATAAATATTCTCTACCTTCCAGGGGACCTCTCATGCATTTCTGTACTCTCCTTTGGTGAGGGGCTGCACCTCAGATACTGTGTTTGGTTTGGAGCCCCTCACAACAAGAAAGACACTGAGGCACTGGAGCGTGTCTAAAGAAACACAACAAAGCTGGTGATAGGTCTGGAACACAAGACTCATGGGGAATGGCTGAAGGAGCTGGGATTGTTTAGTCTGGAGAAGAGCAGACACAAAAGAGATCTCATCACTCCCTATAACCATCTGAAAGGAAGCTATAGCAAGGTGGGAGTAAGTCTCTTCTCTCAGGTAACTAGTAATAGGGTTTATACAATTTTCAGCTCCCCTTCCTGCAGTGACATGCTACTATCAGTTTCCACACTACTGTGTTTCTTCTACTCTCCTTGTAGGTCATGGCTCCAATTCCCTGCTATAGAGCTGTCTCAGATCTTTCTTGCCTGCAGATTCCCCTCCACTGACAGACTCCTGCAAGGGTGTGAATGTCCTCATGTGTTTCCCTATTACCTCACAGGGTCCAGGTTCAGATCTGCTCCTTCCTTCACATCCCACCGGAGTGCTTCCTGGATGAGGTTCCTCACCAAGTCAGCATGTGAGCTGGGCAGGCCACAGACAGTCTCCTGCAGCTTCCGCAAGACTGTCAGGTATTTGCTCTCCATCTGGCAGTTCTGGGCTTGCAGGTAGGCACACTGATGGGAAAACAAGAAGGAATGAGGTAACTCGTTGACGGCTCTTCCTGTATCACCACTGCTCTCTGCTAACCTGGCCCACACATAAAACAAAGACTCCTGAATAGCAAGACCCCAGAAAACACATCCAACAGTTTTCTATAGCCATGTGAAGTGCAGTCATGAATGAACCACCACTGTCAATGAACAAACATAAGCTTCATAAGCAAGCACACAACAGAAGTTGCTTTTTGAATGGCAGACTTAATGCAGCATCTCCTGCTTACCCACTGCACTGCATCAGTGGGTGGCCATATCCCAGGAAGCACAGATCAGAGCCACCTCTGCATCTGAGTTCTCTTCAGCTTATTTCCCTGCTGCTTAGACATGTTCTCTATCACAGACTGAGCTGTACGCTGTCAATATACACCACTCAAGGGACTGAGCTGGAAACTCAACAACTTCAGGACACACAGCAGCATCACAAAGTGAACGTGCTCCTGAGAAACCTCAGAACCATCATACTGCTACACAACACTTCTCAAACACAGGAAGCTCAACTGAGTTCAAACAGAGCAAAATCATGCACACAGAAAAGAAGAAAAGAAGGAAAGAAAGGGGAGAGAGAGAGAGGGAGAGAAATGAGGATTATTATCACCACTCCACAATTCACAACTTAGGCCATACAGGTGCCAAAACTCACCTAATCAATGTTTCACAGGAAGCACAATGAAGAAACCTGCTCAGTGGGAGGCAGCAATTAAAAACAAAACAGGAATCATAGAAAAAATTAGGCTGCATAGAAAGCAAACAGAAAAGAGCATAGGACACTGTCACACTACCACTTTAATCAGCATTTTGCCTCAAGTCGAGCATGTCAGTCTGACTACCTCCATTCTGAAGGTGACAGCAATTGCAGGATCAGAAAACAGCAATAAACTGAGGTGTACTGGGTTTCAAAAGACTGGGAAGCAAACAGATAAAAGAATGACAACAAAACCGCAGAAGCAGCTGCTTGCCCTGCTCCAGAATACAGGGCTATGGAGACATTCCTTGAAACCTAGTAAGGAAAACCCAGGGGAAACCTAGAGAACAAATGCCAGCCTGAAGCAGTGGTGTAGGACCAGAAAGACAAGTCTAAGCATAACTAGCTTATGCACACTGACAACACTAGAAATAAAAACAGAGCCTAAAAAAAGAAATTAACTCTCAACTAGCTGCAGGATCTAAGAGAATTGCTACCTGACAGCACTAGGCCTTGTGCAGAGATCAAAACAAGATGGAGCCAGGACTTAGTCAGCCTGCCAAATCTCAAGAAACTTTTCACATTCTCTTAGCACAGCAATTTCTTTATTTGTATCCAAAAGTACAGTTGAACCTATAGGAATCTGAGTTAGTTTTCAGCATCCCTAAGACTGAACTTTGCAAGAATTTTACTCTAACTGGAGAAAAGAAACAAACGTATCTAATCACAAGATAAAGTAAGAAAATGTTAAACTAAAAATAATAATTAAAATAAAAAAAATAGGAAGCAAACTTCTTCCTAGTGAGTTTCTGTATCAAAATCATCCCAGTGCCCCCTTTGGAAAGAACTTAGAAAAAGCTGTCCCCAGGGAAAAAGAACTATTTTGCCTCACCTTCATCAGAAGGGCTTTTTCATTCTCAGCAACTCTTGTCCACAGTCGAGTAACCTGGTGGATCTCCGAGTTGAGAAATTGGTTCTGGGTTTTGTATGCATCAATATCATCCTGCCACAAAACAAAACAGTCACAGAGGAAGAGTTTTTGAGGGTCCGCAGAGGGACTTGGGCATGGAAAGAGTAAAGGACAAGAAAAGAAAAAAATCTCAAAAACGTCACGTTCTGGAGACAAGACAGGACCTTCCAGGCCAAACACAGTCTACAAAGGAAATGAAGGCACAACATTAAATAGAAGTGTCATGCATAGAGAGGATACTTCGAAAATGCTAAGTGGTCTCAGAAAGCATATGCGTTTATAAAACACAGAGACAGTTGGATGACAGAAAGCTAAAGAAACAAGCAGCTAAATGAGATGAATATTTTTTTTTTCCATTTTTTAAGAAACAGATGCAGATTTCAGCCCCACAGCTGGCAGAAAAAAACACTCCCCACAACGAAGTGGCTCATTTGGCAATACTCCATCCCATGCTAACAGTTCATTATAATGGTGCATGTGGTAACAGTAAAACAGGCTGGATTTGAAAAAACTAAGATGTGTTGGGAAGCTGTTTGCAAGAGGGAAACACACACCAATAGAGCCAGTGAAGGCCACAGGTTAGACTGCAGTAAGTGAAACAGAAGATCAAACAAAGAGGCAGAGACTCAGTGTTGACCAGAACTAGATCACAGCAGTGTTTTGTTCTACCAGGCTGAAGCTGAGCTATATGATCCTAAGAACCCTATTGGTACTAGGTGAGGCCCTCCCACCCTGTCCCTAATGCACACAGAACTAGAAATACAGTCTGTGCTTCCCACTAGGAACAACCTCCCACTGAACCAGAGTGCACAGGAATGGGAGCTCCCAAATAAACTGTGTCATCTCCACACACCTTCAGGTGCTCAATCTCCTCCTGTTGTTTATACAATGTCTCTGCAGCGACAGTGTTTGCTTCTTGCAGGGGATCAGAGTATTCTCGGGCCGTCTGCTCTGTCAAGGCCATGATGACTTGCTGTTTGGCATGGTTCTTCTCCATCAGAAGCTGCACATGCTCTTTGAGTTCCTGGATATGGCTGTCTCTCAGAGCAAGTACCTGCTCAAGTTCTTTCTTTTCCTGCTCAAGAGCTTCCAGTCGACTGGTGAGATCTGCAATTTGTCTCACTTTGTGGCGCACTAACTCCAGCCTGTCCTTATCTTCTGCTGCAGTGAGATACATGCTAGATACTCGCTTCTCCTGCTGGGCTGCCTCAAGAGCTTTATGGAGAAGCTTAACCAACTCCTGGAAAGAGAAAGCAAACTGATTACCTCACAGTGCTGCCCACGGCACTGGCATTAATGGACACTACAGACCTGCCTAGTAATAAGCAGACAGCTTATTACTTTTGAGATCCTCAGGATCTCAAAACTGACTCCTCTGTGAAGGAAAACTGAATGGAAATCGCTGTATTCATTTCAGCTTTCCCACTCTAAAAGTCCTCCCTCACTCCAAGCCACATGAATGTATAAAATCTTGCTCCAGCACTGTGCTGCTGATTCATGCTCTGCTGTCTCACACATTTACGGGACCAAATCAAGGGTGAAACTCAATTACCCACTGTAGGACCTGGCTCTCATCTCTTTTGCTGGAAGAGATACTAGCATTACTGGGGAGCCTGGCATTGCCCAAGTCCTGTGGAGAACAGTGTCACTCGGGAGAGAGAGACATTGCAGTGACCCATGTGCTGGGCTTCTGCAGTCACATCACATCTTTATGGTAGATTGTTGTTCAAAAAAAGCATGACAACTCAACCTGGCAGCTCCTGCCAGAATCATGATACCTATCTAGGACTGCACTTCATGCATCCAGTAAGCAACATACACCAGCATGACAACTGCAGAACACACCTGGATTTTTTTTTTAAACCTCTTTTTTCCAACCTGTCTGCTAGATGTGTTTCCTACCAGTGGGTGATGGACATTCGTGTTTCCCTTGTGCTGGGCATCACCAGGTTACGTACACAAGGGCAACACTAGGAGCTTCAGCTGAGTGCCTGCTCAGCCTGACACCAAGGTTAAGGGAGTCCCTGTGAACACTTTCAGGGTCCTGTCCTTAAAGGCAACAGATTTTTCACCACCCTCACCTTCTGTGACTTGACCTCCTCTGTGAGAGTCAGCATCTGTTGCTGTAGGACATTCACTTTATCCACTGAGTTCCTCTCCCGGGGTTGCTCTTCTGCCAAGCTACTGTTCATCCACCTGGCTTTCCTAAACAAGTTCAACCTAGACTCCATCCTCCCATCCTCTGGGGTCTCCTTCACTGAAAGGAAACAGAGTTAATTTACACAGAACTGAGTTTTTTGCTACAGACTCCTATGTCTTGCTATGAGGGAACTCATAACAGCTCCAACTAGAAGACTGACACACAGGATAAGAAACATCGACCTGATGGGATTCACAAATAGCAGGGATCAGAACCACAGGTGCCCCCAGAATAAATAAATTATGTTTTGTGGTACCTGTAAACCCTCCTTTCACCCCACCTGTCTTACCCACAGCAAATGGTAGTTAGCATCTGTGGAGAACACAGGCTGAACTCAGCAGTTCCACCCTACATTTGAGAAGAAAGGGTTAAGGAGAATGAGACTGTGTAGCAGTTTAACTTCCAACTCAAAGGAATAGTATGGCTAGCAACATGGATTATCATTCTGCCTTTGGAAAAGATTCCACAGGTAAGACAAACAGATACAGCCTAAAGCAGAGCAAAATGAGTCTTTCTTGTGCCAGCAACGCTCAAGAAGGAAGGAGTGAGACAACACGGTCAAGGTTTCATGTCCCAGAACTACTTGCCACTTTATCCTTCACTTTCCTGCTAAGTCTGACTCACTGGTAAATTATATCATACCCACACACATCTCAGTAACAGGCACCTGTACACTGTGCTTCCACTTCTGCCTCCTGTTCAGGGTGCTCCTGGAATTTATGGAAGTTAAAGACATTCCCATCATTTCCCCAGAGTTGCTTGGAGCCACAGATATTGTAGACAGTGTTTCTGAAACAAGAAGAGATAAAACAGACTAGTGGACAGAAGAAATCATGAACACTGCAGCCAGCGTATATTCAAATTACCCAGTGACACACTCCTCCTCATTTATCATGCTTTCTCAGATCTCATTCCT
This sequence comes from Bambusicola thoracicus, assembly GCA_002909625.1. Taxonomy (NCBI): domain Eukaryota; kingdom Metazoa; phylum Chordata; class Aves; order Galliformes; family Phasianidae; genus Bambusicola; species Bambusicola thoracicus. The sequence goes on along the minus strand of PPHD01022606.1, from coordinate 3,249 downwards.
CCTCCCAGAACCTGTCACCACCATTTGATTAAAAAAATGAACCATTCATGGCACTGGTGGATCTAAGGGGAGCAAAGCTGAAACTAGCACGTATTAGAAAGATGTCTCAAAATTGCTACCAGCATAGCCAAGTCAATCAGATGGAGATCTTTTCCACATCCTTCATCCCTGTACATAAAGGCTGGACAGAAGGCAAAACAGATCAACCACAATCGTTCCTTCCTTCCTTCTCTCCCTCTCCCTCTCCTCTTCCTGCCTTTGTTCAGTTCCTTGAAGAAGCCCTCAGACAGAAACAAAAGCTCAGTTCTCTACAGCACAGCCAAAACTGCCACAACAATCACAGCTGAAGCTGCTACAGGTCCTGTGATCTAAACCACATTTAATAACCTTGCCACAATTAATTTGATAAGCTTTGGTACAGTACAGAGATTCTGAAATAAATCTGCCATCAGATCTAGAAGCAGTCCGTCACAGACTGCTTGTTGCAGTTGCTGCTTTCAGATGCTGCCAGATGAACTAAAAGATGACTCCACAGGATCATGAAGAACCAGCAACATGCCAGTGTTTTTTGTAAAACCTACACAAAAAAGTGAGACAGCTGTCCATCTCTATGTAAGTCTTTTCCCTTCCCATCAGCTGAAAGAAAATAAGCCCCCTTCTTCTGACACATACAAAAGACTTCATGTTAGCTACATCTTTACTGTTAATGAAGCTGGGACTTAGATATTATTCTCCTTTTTGTCTTTTTACTGTGAGGCTCTAGAGTAGAAGAGCAGAAATTTCTGACCTAAGGAAATGTATTGGCAGAAGAGAACAGCAGACCTCCCTTCTCTATAGGCTGCAGTGGGCATTCATTCGATGCAATTCTCCTGCTTTTCTTTATCTCATGCTATGCTCTTTTTCCCATTAAACCAGAACAACTTAGGAATCGGATGAATTTAGCTAAAACCAGACGCACTACACAACAGAGCCTGCAGAAATGTTCACAGAACCAAGGTAACCACTGGATCTGAGGATGAAAAGAAGCGATTATTCAAGCTAACAAAAGTAAGGCTGGGGAGGAGTTATGATTACAGAATTTTCAATCAAAGTGCAGAGGAAAGAATGCATATTCTGCAAAATAGTACAGCTGAGACTGCTACTCTTAGGTACCATAGGAAGTCTTTCTTCCTATCAGCATTAGATTGTAGCCAGAGCAGCAGCGATACAAAACTACAGCCAACTTCCCCATCAAAAACACTTGGCAAGTGCCAGACTACCTACTGCACCTGTAACCACCTGCACGCTGTTGGTTATATGTAAATAAGTAATGAGGATATGCTTAAAGTCACACTGGTGCAGACTGTCTTTGAGCAACAGTAACTGCTCAAGGTTTGTAATGTGCAAACTCCGAAGGAGCCACGACTTGTAATCACAAACATGAAATCAGTGCAGGCAGGGGGACTGTTCACATGCCTGAAACTCAGTAAAAGGACAGCAAGCTGTATAGTGTCAAGACCTTATTATAGGCTTAAATGCCTTAAGCTTGAAGTACCTGCTCTGCAAAGTACCCAAGATACTTTCAAGCCACAGGAAAGGGCTTCTATTGCTAACCTACAGAGTAGAGTTAAACCTGCCCAAAAATCCTTCCAAGAGCAATGTTCACATGCACCACAGAAGGTAAGCAAACCACCAGCTGCACCTAGGAAAGCTTAATCAAGCTCTGAGTCTGCCTCTGGGATCTTTTGCAAGACAGCTAGATTTTGTGAAATGCATTAGAGCAAGAGGATGTCAAAGAAGCTCCAACAGAAAGTTTGTTTCTTCATAAAACTGCTTCATGGTTTACCTAGAAGAGTGTCCCAATTCAAACAATATAAAATAAGTAAGTGATGCAGGAAGGGACAGGCAAGCATGTGAACTGCACTGCAACTCTCCTCATGCACTTACTGTATCTCTGTCCAAGGGTGCTTAAGGGAGATGTTCTGCAAAGCCGTAGCTGTTTGGGGTGCAGGCAAAGAGGCTGCCTGTAAACCCACCGCTTCTGTTGGTGTTTTGACTGGAGGCAGAAAGCCCTCATCATCAGCAACATCTACATGGAAACAAACCAGAACTTGAAAGGCAAGTGTCCAAGGCAGTCTTTCATTAGACTTTGACTCCCCAACGTAACTTAAGAACCACAACATTTTCTTACATGTAGGCATTCTGTGTACAACACGTCAGTAACAAAAGCAGCAGAGCAGGTTTCCCTTATAGAAGATCAAATTACAGAAGGTTCCAAGTAATCCCCGAGCAGGTCATTTATTTCTACCAAGTGACTTCAAGGACTTCTACACAAGAAAGACCTTAAGAAATCAAAATTCAACCCCCCAAACAGATAAAGAGCAGAATTAACTGCTGTTCCCTACCCCAGTCACAGTGTTTCTTAATGTGTAGGTCACAGTTCACAAACATGATTTGTTATAATACTACTGCTTATGATAGTGAAATGTCAAGGTATTTAAAGCAGACACTTAGCAGGGAGCAGGTTGGTTGTTTTAAATAAAACATCTACTGCATCTAGTCATAGCTAAATATATGGATTCTCTGCCTCTGCCCTCTACTGATCCATTGGCCTCTATACTCAAACTGCTAGGAATCTGCATCTTTATTCCTCCACCACTACAGGACTTGTTTACTGTAGACTTCATAGTGGAAAGGGACACCACCAAATATGCAGGCTTCACATGTGTGAGCAAAACTTAGAGGGAATTCACAGTCATAAGATACCTGAATATTGCCTAACACATGCTGTGGCAGATCAGGAGACAATGTATTCAATTCCATCTCCAGTAAGGCTATGGCCTCCAAACATCAATCCAGGCATTGATTGTTGGCACATGCATTTAAATAGCTGGGCAGTGCCTCCACCCACTTAGAGATAAGGAGCACCACTCACCACTTGGAGGCTGAAAGCGAATGAAGAGATGACATACTTGACACTTACTTGTTCTGTCAACTAGAGGTTCATTTATAAGCTGAGAGCAGCCCACAGGAAATCTGCTCTGAGCACTGCAAAATTCCCAACGTCTCACTTGTAGCTGCTGCAGCCAGTACATCATTGCCTGTTTGCTGATTGCCTAGGATAACAGAAAACAGGAAGAAGCCAGCAATCTTAGTAGCATACGACATAATCTGTAGGGCTAACAACCACTGCTCTGCTCATGCTAGCAAAAGTAAAACCCAGCTGAGTCATGCTTATGCTACATTCTCCAGTCCCAAGTCTTAATTTGG
>PPHD01022605.1:0-12783 GCA_002909625.1 Bambusicola thoracicus | reverse complement strand
CTTGAAATAGCAGGTTATGGTCTTTGGTTTTCTTTTTTTCCCTTTGGTCCATGTGTACAATGTGCAACCTGTGAACAGATGTCTTGTTTAACGGTTGTTGTGTTTCTGGGCTTGATTTTTATTTATTTTTTTAGTGCTTGTTTCAGTTGCTAAAATGATGAGGGCTGAGAGGCTGCTCTGCTGAGATTGATCTGCCTATTACTTCCAGTCATTCTGTTTTCAGTTCACCTCAACCTTGTGAAGTCACATCCTGCACTTAAAAAGTTCTCCAGTCTCCCTCCTCTTGCACTGTACACAGAGTGTTGCTCACTAAGCACACAACAGCTGCACTGCCACAAACTAATAACAAATAACGTAGCACTGGGACTTGACTTTGAGAAGTTGAATGGGGAAGACTTTGCTCCTCACATTTTTACCTCTGGACAACGGAAGCGTTGTGGGAAGCCTGTGGGTGGGCATGCAGGAGCCGCAGTGGAGCAGGTCTTGAATCAAGAACTGGCCAAGAGTGTAGGTGGAGCAGCACGGGCTGACCAGAGCAGGAGAGTGTCAGGAGAGAAATTGCATCCTGCATGACTTGAGCTGAGCCGTGCCTGTGCTTTTGGTGGTGGTGGCTCACCTGTAGGGGTTGGGACACCAGGAGCGCAGGAGCTGCTCCTTGCACTGTATTAGCTCACGTGCAGGTAAACCATGGATCTGGACCTGCCCAGGGACCCCCAGGGTGAACAGTTAGGCGTGTACATCAGCAATTTTGTATTCCAGTTCCGTTTTTGAAGCAAAGGAAAGGGGCTGTGCAAAGACTGCTGTCTTGCAATGGCAAACCTCCAAAGTTAGAAGAATGATGTTGTATGATGATGATGTCATCTGAAAGCAGTCGTCTGTGACTGCAACACTGGTTTCCGTTAGGGAAATATATGTAAGAAATTGATAATATTTTTTGTATTTATTTTTTTTTTTAGTGGCTAACTTTATGGTTTTCTCTTTATTTCAGTCTAGGCTTTTGGTATGCACAGATACAGTGCAAGCAGTGCATGCAAGGGGCTGTGTATGGGAACTGTTGAATCACGGCCTGAACCTCTGATTGACCACCTGATGTGAGCGCTGAGTCAGCTTCAGGGGCACAGGTGAACGCAGTTTCACCTGAGTGACCGGAAGGGGTGGAGCCATGTTCCACACCTCCTAGACCCCATTTAAGGGCTGACTCCCCAGGAGGAAGGATCTCTATCTGGAGATCCTCCCTCTGGGAACCTTTCCGCAAGCCCAGGACACGGGTAAGATCTTTATTTCACTTATACTTGGTAACAGGGTAATTTTTCCTAATCCAATACATGTTCACCATACAGGGCTGTTTGCTGTATGTGTGTGCAGCATTCCTATACCTGTACACAGCAGAAAATGCTTTGCACTGAACAGTAGAAAACAGATTTATGTAAAACCAATCAGTGGTCTTAGTTAGATGACTGTAACACAAAGCAATGTTAGAATTAAAATTCATAATCTTATAACTACTTTTCAGATTATAATGTGTTCTCATAATTTGAGCCGTGAGATACGACCTTTCCCTGTTGGGTAGTTGTGCTTACCCTTTTATTGGCAATCTTAAGATTTAATTTTCCGGGATCCAGAGATCGGTTTCTACTAACGTGACTCTGAAGTGCAATTGAAAATAAATCAGTTCTTCAGCTTTAGAAGGAAGAAAGCTGATAATTAAGGAATAAGTGTGTCAAACAAACAAAACAACTCCACAAATATGCCCCCTACCAATGACTGAAAGGAAAATTCAGAATGCTTTATCTTGCTTCTGAAGTGAAATGATGCAGGTATTAGTACAGGTCGGTTCTGATAGTAAATGTGCTCTGGAACAAGTCAGCTGGCTTATTCCAACAAATTCAATTATCAAGGGGTTTACTTCCTAGTATGAAGTGTTTCTTTCCCTTTCCAAAATAAAAGGAGAGGAATTTTGGGTTTGGAGCAGGTGGCTCCTCTGGGCCAGGTTTAGGCTCACCTTGTTCCGTGTGGACTTTCACCCAGTGTGGTCTTTGGGAATGAAACCTTGCAGTGCCTTGAGCTGGGAGAAGGCACTGAAGGAGCTCGGAGGCCCCCTTCCTCCTCCTGTGGCCCTGCTGTTCTCACACTTGTGTGAAGATGAGGTGGTCGGTTTGTGGCGTCTCTGAGCACTCTCTTCATTTTTCTTCATCTCCTACTGCTATGTGACACATACCAGAAGGATGTGCAGAAGAATGTGAGAGAAGCACATCTATCCACCTGCAGCGGACGCGAGTGGTTAAAAGCAAGCCATGCAGGCTGAGGTAGCCACTGGAAGATTGTCTCTTGGTAGGGAGATCGGGCAGCCTCCTGCACGTGTTGAGGCACTCTGAAGGCTCTGTGTATGAGCAGTTTTGTTCTATGTTTGGCCAGGGTCTGGATTATTAGCAGCTTGCAGTACAGATTAGCGGTTGGTGAAGCAGATAAGGACCAGGCTCTGAGCAAGCTGATCGAGCTGCAGATGTCCCTGTTCACTGCAGGGGAGTTGGACTAGATGAGTCGGAAGGGATCCTTAAAGATCAAGCTATTCTATGGTATGTTGAACTTCAGTCTCTGCAGGTAACTGAAGCCCAGGGTCAGGGTAGCGGTGGCTGTGCAGGGTAATGCCGAGGGCTCACGGCCTTCCAGTCCCGAGTTGTACGGTGACACTGCGATGCAGCTGCAACACACCATTTCCATCCAGAAGCCTGCAACAAACTGCGCTTGTCTTTGGTTGTTACTGAGTCATGAGAGATAAAAATACCTCTGCTGCAGGAGGGAGAGTGGCTGCAGTGCTGCAGCCTGCGCCGAGCAGTGAGAGCGGCCTTCCTTCCCCAGGCAGGTTGTCACGGGGAAAGGTCCTCGTGGTGCCAACATGCACAGGGGACACGGTGGTCACCCCCCGTGCGTGGGTCGTTGCTGTAAGACCAGCAGTGTGGTTCTGCTGCCTGGATGAGAGCTGTTTGGGAATGCGCAGCAGGTCCAGCTGTGGGTGCCGGTGTGGTGGGACTCTGTTGGTGTTTTGTGAGCCCTACAGGAGGGCAGCAGAGGTCCTAGGCCTGTAGCGGGAGGGGGCACGGGCAGCTCTGCTCGCAGCCCGTTGGAAGCAGAGGTCGTTACTTGACGTGAGTGTGACGAGCACCCGTTTACGTCAAGATCGTTGACAAAAGTGACTTTAGAAGAACGGGGCCGAGCACCGCCGGCCGTGTCCGCAGCTCCCGTGCCCTCAGCGCCCACGCACCGGTGCCGGCTCGGCCCCGTCCCGCCGCCCGGCTCCCGCCGGTACAGCCGCGCCCCGCCGGGCCCCATTGGCTGCGGGGCGGGGGCGCGGGGCGGTGCCGACCGCACGGCTCTGCCCTACGCGGGGCGGCGGGAGCGCTCCGCAGCCGCGGCCGCCGGCGGACGGAGAGGTGCGGGCCGGTGTCGCCATGCCGGCGCGGAGTCCCCCGCGGCGCCGCGTCCCGCCGAGCTAGCCGTGCCCACAGCGGGCCGCCGCTGCCATGCCCCTCCCGGCGCCGTCAGAGCGAGCCTGACAGGCGGCGGCGCGGCCGGCTCTCCTCCCGTCAGTTCCAAAATGCCGTCCAAAGAGTCGTGGCCGGGGCACAGAGCTAATAGATCGGCGGTGCGCAACTCCAAGCGAGAGGGCCGCCAGCCCGATCTGCTGATAGCAGCCCTGGGGATGAAGCTGGGCGCGCAGAAGCCCTCGGTGACGATCTGGCAACCTCTGAAACTCTTTGCTTATTCGCAGCTGACATCGCTTGTCAGAAGAGCGACGCTGAAAGAAAACGAGCATGTTCCCAAATACGAGAAGATTCATAACTTCAAGGTAAGAAATTCCACTGCTTATTCCTCTTAAAGGTACCGTGGGGGTTGCGTTTCACTTTGGATTGCTGCGGTGTTGCAGCGCGGTCGTACATCTGCAGGCTGTGACTCTGGAAACTTACCTGCTCCCATTACATCTCGCTGCCAGTCACAGCAGCGGGGCATCTTCAGAGCACTGCAGCAGTGGAAAGAGGGTTCCATTGCTGGTTATGTGTGTGTGTGTGTGTGAGATGCCGTGTGTCACATCCAGGTTATCTGTTCCGTTTACTCTTGTTCGGTACCGGGAGATGCCAGCAGTGATGAAACCTGCCAACTTTTCTTTCCATTCAAGTCGCTGTAGTTGAGTTTTACTTACGATGATGTGATGCTGAAAAGTCGTTTGGATCTGATTAGGGGATTAAACAGATCTCAGTTTGTCGCTGGTAAATGGCTTTGGAGGTAAGAAGCATGTTCTGCTGCATCTGGCTGGAGCAGATGGTCTGTGTTTCCCTTCGTGTTAATGAACTGAGCGCGACGAGAGGAGCGTGGCTGACATGGGGCTGCTGGAGCTGCTGACATGGGCAGCTGCTGACATGGGCTGCTGCCTTGTGGTGTAACCACATCTGTCTGGCCTTCTATGTCACTTCTCACTGTTCTGCTGATTGAAAAAGCAAACAACAAATGCCTTAAGCACTTTATTAAGACATGTTAATGCAGGACATGCATGTTTTGTGTCTGCCCGTAATAATTGTCCGGTGGAGATTCAGTACCTCAAGCTTTGGCAGTCAGATAATGTGCAGTCCTCGTTTGTAAGGCTGAGTGAATTGGTGTCATCCCAAATTCCTGCAGCAGTCAGTATGAGCTTACAGGACGTGAAGCCCATGTTGTCATTTTGATGAGTTTTTACCCTGTGTAACTTTTGCTTTTATCAACTTTAGGAGAAGAGGAAACCATTAATGTCACATAGGTGCCTGATAATTTAATTAATTATGAATCTTTTAATTAGCTCAGATTCTCAATTTTCATTCCCATCACACACGCGTGCGCGTGTGAATGCGCACATACGTGCACGTATGCATACTTACCTCCAGGCCGCTGGATTTTATCTACTTCCTTCTGGCTTTTCAGTTCAGATGATGACAAAAATTGGAGGCTGTGGACGATCAGGATGTTTTGTTGGACTTCTTCACCCAAGCACAAATTTCAAAGCAAGATGCTGTATAAAACCAGCATTTCTTACGAGCTCTTGGCGTGGACTAACCCTGCTGTTAAATGCACAGCCTTTTTTTTTTTTCATCAAGACCCTGAGTTGTCCTACAGATCTGAGGCATCTCGCAACTTTCATTTGTTCCTTAGAGTCTGAAGATGGTTCCTGCAGATGCCAGCAGGCAGTGGTTTCCCATGTACCACAGCCTACGTAGGGTAATACGTATTTAGTTTTGCAGACATTTCTGTTCCTTAGCTGCTTTCCTTTAACAGACCGGAACGTGGCTGTTTTGAAAATAACTTGATAATTTGATTTTCATTCGTTTGAGTTTAGTTGTTGTGTGTGTGTGTGTGTGTGTTTGTTTGTTTTTACCCTGAAGCTGTTTCTGAATGGTTGTGTAGCTGTGAATTTTCCAGCTCTTGTTGTGAAACAAACTGCGTGTCTGATCCAAGGTCATACGTACAGCACAGGCTTCCCATGCAGCTTGCTTTCTTGGTAATAGTCGTGCTGTAGTTCCTTTACGTGTACAGCTGGTTGGAGAATTTACCTTTAACAGCAGCTGGTTTCTCAGGTCAGTGAGGTGCAGTCAGCTTGCACAGGTAACTTTGCTATAGAAGAACACTACAGATTGTGCTCATCTGGAGAGCTGTGCAGCAATACGCTGAGGGCGTGCTGCTAAGTGTGGCTCCTCTTCTTTCTGCGAGGAATAACTGCAAGCCCTTCAGGATGATTGCATGATGGACTTCAAATGAATGGCTTGTGTGCTTCTTTGCTTTATTGTTCTTCACGTCTGCCCAAATTTTCTTCCTGCATGTAAGGATGTCACCCTTTGCAATGCCTCAGTGGGTGCCCTAGGTCGCCTGTCAAGCAGAAAATGTGCGACTTGTGTTGGAAGGAAGGAAATGTCAGCCCAAAAATCCTTTCTGGGCCTCTCTTTGGTGGTAGACGTTTGAAACAGGAATCAAAATGAAGGTGTAGGGCTCGGCTGACCGGAAGCAACTGCTGTCCACAGGGCCCTGCAGCAAGGAAGACGCTGCTCTGCACCCCCACGTTCTCTTGGCAGTGCAGGCACGAGGCAGTACAAGACCTGACCCTTTGCCCAGCTGCTGCTTGGACCAGTCATGTTGATCAGTCAAAGAAATGACAAACTCTTAGAGATCCTCTTACAGTGGAGGTATTATGGCATCTCAGTGGAGGGAGGAGGAGTGGAGAACAGTTAATGCACAGCAGCTTGTGCTGGTTTCCTAGAGCAGAGGAGATGGCAGCAGGCACCCAGGAGCAGGTCTGGGTTTAGGACATTGTGCTCCCTTGGCCACCTGTGCTTATTCCTTCAGTCACCTCTGGCTGTGATGGCATTTGCAGGAGCTTTGTAGCTACTGACAGCCCCAAGCTCAGATGCCTCATGCTCTGCAGAAGCCAGAAGGCATCTGTGCCCATCAGAGCTGGGCTGACCGCGTTTCTGTGCATCACATTCCCTAGCATGTTGTCTTAGTTCTTTTTTGCTCTTCTTAAAATATGTATGTCTCCAAAAGACTGCTTTTCACTGTCTTTCTGTGCAGTATTGATACTGCCATCTCACTAATGCCCGAGGCAGCACAGTCAAATTAATTACAATAAATAACACTTGTAAGGCTGCCTGGTAGATCAGTGAACACTCAGAACACCACTCCCTTTCAAACCAACGCTTCTTCCAGGGAGTAGAGGTGTTTTTCCACTGTTGCTTAAGCCACACCATTAGGATGGTCGGTCTTGTTACAGTTCATCTCTACGTGCTGAAGCAGCCTCCTGAGGTGACCCCTTTGGCAGGGTGGCAGAGCAGCCCCTACACATGTGAGAAGTGGGCTCGATGAGGACCAGTGTCTGCTGGAGGGATCTTGCCAATATGGAGAGAGTCAAACATCGCTTTAATAGACAGACTGTTGGTACTAACAAGAGTCATTTGTTTGAAACAAATACGCCAACCTGGCCCAGATTTTACCCATGTAATTGCATCTGTGCTAGGTGTTTGCTGGTGTAAAATGCCATAACAAATTGCTTCCATGCCAAATCACAGTGTTCTAATGAGCTGCTCCTGAGAGCCGTGCCTAAACACTGGGAGCCAGCAGGTGGAAAGTGCAGAAGAAACGCTGCAAGAAGACCCAGAACAGTAACAAACCTTCACTGCATTGAGCAGAGCCATTTTTGTGTGACTTCTGACGTGAACTCATTTCTATTCCTGATCTTCCAGAAAGTGGGGCAGATGCCAATTTGGGGTGCGTTGGTCGGTCTCCACCAAAGAGAGAGTGCTGCTTTTCATGCAGTCCAGCCCTGGCAATGAGAAGATTTTTCAAAACATCTTTAAATGAGTCACAGTGCTCGAATGAATATTCAGAAGGAGAGCTGGGCGCCGCTAGCACAGTCCCTGGAGAGAGCCTCTGCGCGTACTCAGAGATAAGAGAGCCTCGGGAAACGGGGGGTTTCTTTTGGGCTCCTGGTACTCAGGGAAAACATGTTCAAAGGCAGTGCCAATATCTGGAGAGCAGAACTGGAGAAAATCCTCCACCAAACTTCTGAGAAGATCCTGTCAGCTCTGTGTAGCTGCTTCTGAAACTCGGGGTGCGTTATACGGCACTTCAAGCCAGAAAAGCTTTTAGGCATGGATGGATTTTGTTTTTTCCTCTTATGGTATTTATTTAATGTTTCTTTTTAGCTTTTTTTTTTTTTTTTTTTTTAAGCCTTGGCTTTTCTAAAGCAGATTCCCAGTAGTGCATTATTATTTAACCCTCTCTGCTTTCTGAATGCTAATCCGTGAATTCAAGATCTGCCTCTGATTTGGGTTTTGTTGTATTTTTTCTTTTTCTGAATCTGTATTTCGACTGTAATTCCATCTCACCTTACTGGTAGCTTTCTAAGTCATTAGCTGTGGCTCTTGTGGATCTCCCATACGCACGGCCACAGGAGCAAAGCAGCCTACGAATGGCAAGGCTCAGAAACGCTCTGCAGGGACTGGGCAGTGCCTCCAGGGGCAGGGAGCACTGCTTCTGCTCTCATCAACGCTTTTGCCTCTAAATTAAATGTAGCATCCGTGCAGAATCACTTCTTTAGGGATCTGTTGAGGCTTTGTATTACATTTATGTCATTATGTGGAGCGTATATGGCATGTATATATACATACTATTTCAAGTGTGAAGATAGTATTCAATTTTCACCTATAGTTTTTGAATCTTGTATATAGATGCAGGTGTTAAGTAACTTAGGCCTGGAATGAAATGGATAGTGTTCCAGGCTCTAGATATCAACTTAAAAAAACAAACAAACAAACAAAAAAAAAAACAATCTGCTCTTCCATTCAGAGGGAAGGTGATCGGTTTCATCACATTTGCAAGGCAAAAAGCGCACAACCTGCTATTCTCTCTGCCATTTGTTGCCTTGTCTCTCTTAGAGCAGAACCCAACCCCATTTTCCAGTTGTTCTCATTTCTCCTGACATGATCTGCACGAAGCAGGAAGTCAACGTGACATGACAGCGCTTTGGGCTCTGGGTGAGTGAGGGCTGGGAGGAAGGGCTGCCTGCTCAGCGCTTGTGTCTGTGCCCGCTGCCCATAGCCATGCTATTTATACTTGATGCTCTGAACCACAGCCCCCTTCTCTGGAACTGATGGATGAAGTCTTTGGCCCGATCCCAGGCTGGCTCCACGTGTGTAGCACCGCAGCTGGGTTAGTCAGTCAGCTCTGCTTTTGCTGGTTTGTTGCAGTATTCTCATTGCGCTCATTCCTGCTGTACCTTCACGTGATGGTGAATTATCTTACAGCTGTGCTCTGCTGTGCGTGTTGTCATGGCAGTCTTCTTGCTTCTGAGATTACTCAGCAGCAGCAGCAGCGTTTGCCTTGCAGTAGGAACGTGGTCTTCTGCAATATTTGGAATGCTTGAGACCCTTGTTTTAGAGCGCCTATCTGTTGTTAATATATGCAAACACTGAGTTGACGCCTTGGCCAAATCAATAGTTGAGGCAGTTTGTTTTCTCACTGATCTCTCTTCTATGCCCTTCACGTCCAGGCATCCTCTGTCTGTACCTGGGGTGCATACAGAGGGTATGCCTACTGGGTGCCAGCGTGGGTGCGCCCAGTGCCTGATGAAATCTGCTGTGACTGAGGAGACAGACGTTAATAATACAGGCTGAGTTATCGTTTTAATTGAGACTTACAATGTCTATTGTATCCAATTAAAAGCTTGGTAGAGTCCCAACAGGCAGAATTCAGTTGATGGAATTGCAAATCGGCGAGGACCACTGAGCTGACAGGCTTCATCAGCAGCGTCCCTTGATCCTTAGGCATTTGTCTGAAAGACACTGCTGTAGCCAGCAGAACTGCACCTTGGGAGCACCATGCAGCGCAGGTTCCTAGTGTGTGCCATCTCAGCCCCCAGCCAACTCGGTCTCCAGAAAGAACCAAGAGGGCCATCCAAAGCAGGGGGCTCTGGAAGAAGGTAAAGCTGCAACACTTTTTCCATCCTTTCTCTAGTCAGTATCTTTCATTCCAACACAGATGATGTTGCCTGGATTTTCTAAATCCCATTCTTTTTGCCAGCAGCTCAGCGCGGAGGGCTATGGAAGAGACTACGCTACTCTGTTTGGAGCATGGGTGCTGATGGAGCTGCTGTCCAGGGAGACCATGGCAGCCTGTAACAGGGACGGCTTTGTTGTGTGCTGTCAGAGAAACTGTTTTCTGAGTTCAGTGTTTATTTTCCGTATGCGTAGTTTGTCAGATCCGGCCTTGCTTTCTGCCCTGCTAAAGCTGTGCAGATCCGTCATGTTCTTACACGTCACATTTCCAAAGCACTTTGCTGATATTCTCTCGCTGCCTTGACAAGTTATATAATGCAAGTCACCCAGTTTTGAATACTAATTATCTGCTGGCTCATTCCTGGCTTTCAGATAGCAGCCAAAGAACTGCCCAGTAAAAGCAGAAAGCATAAGAAGTAAGTGGGTTTATGCGATACGTAGGTAACTTCAGCAGTGACTTTTGTAGAGCCTGAGAATTATCAGAGATGTGCTTGAGGAGGTCCCAGCTTGTGGTATAGGCTGTTGTCAGTCATCAGATCATTTTTTTATTATTATTTGCTTAAGCAATAAGCAATTAATTTTAATTAAACACCAAAAAAAACCCCAAATGATATTCTATAGCATACACGGTCGCTAATCACCAGAGGTAAGATATTTTTCCCAGTGTGTGAGAAAATGTCTTTCAAACCCAAAAAAGCACTCTCCTCCTACATGAGATCACAGTCCTTTTTATTATACCTTGCTGCTGCTGTGGGAGAGTTCAAAACAGAAATGCCAATGTGAGGTTCCCCTATTATCCTTAGACTTGCAGGGCAGTTTAATAATTGGATTTTATCTCAGCTTAGAAATAGGTATTTCCCTTTAAAATGATCTAGAATTAGATTTTTCTTTTAAACTCACGCTTGAAATCTTGTGGAAAGAGGGAGAGAAGAGGATTTTTGGGATGGGAATGAGAATGAAAGATTTGGGAGATGCAGAGCCCAGGTTGACAGTTTTGTACTCCCACATTTTATAAGACATCTGCATGTAGCACATGCTCTTTTTATAAGGGGTAAGACACACCTTATAATTTAAGTTAGGATCTCTGGAATTCTGCTGGGTGTGTTGTCAGAAAACTTTTTGGAAAGGTGTGTTTTAGTTTTGAAATAAGCAAGTCACTTGGCAGGTTTTTAGAAAGGGGAATTGAATGTAAAAATCAGAATGCTATATTAAAGGGTCATGCAGTAGACTCAGTATTGTTTGCAGGTGCTGGCCCTCTTGCTAGCAATGGGATGCTAACATTCCCCTCTAGCGTGCTGCCTGGCCCTGCTCTGCAGTGCAAAGCAGTCGGAGGGCCATTCTGGCCTCAGAAGACCACTTTATGCTGTTTTCTGGCATGGTTTACTGCCTCTGATTTAATTTCCAGCAGTCTGTGCGTTCAGCCTGTGCAGGGCTGGACCTCCAGTTCCGCTGTGTGGCAGTGGAAGGTGAACATTCTGGCACCACTGGGCTCTGTGCAGAGGCAATAGTGCTTCCAGACCCCAAAAGAGGTGTCAGGGCTGGTCCTGCAGGGTCGCATACTCCAGGGATGGAAGGGCACTATGGGCCAGAGGGACCCTAGTTAATGTTGCCTAGGAACCTCCTCTGGCATGTCAGAGAAAGGTCAAGGCAAGAGAAAGCATTACAGAAAATGGAAAAACCCACCTGTAGCTTTTAATTTGTTTTAATTTTGCATTCTGAGTAATGAGTGAGGAAGTAATTTGAATGGGACAGGGTTAAGCTAAGCAGGCTTGGGACAAATGTTCACCTGAGAAGGTAATTTCCTAAGGAAATGTTACAACAAGGCGTTGCAGTGTCTGGATGGAGCCTGGCTGCGTGGGATGAGAACAGTGATCCTGAGACAGTGATCCTGAAGGGCAAAGGCCGGTCTCCATCCAAACTCGTGAAGGGAATGATGGTGCACTTGTGCTGGTAGGAAAGAGGGGAGCAGAGGGCAGCCTGCCTTGTCCCTGTTGTTTTGAGTTGCTTCTGGGTCACAGCAGCCACCGTCACAGGGACAGGCAGCCTGAGCCCAGCCCTTGCTGGTGACTGCAAGGCAGATTTTGTTTCCTGCAGACATTAAAGCACAGCATTTTGCTTGAGGAGATTAGAATGTGCTTATTCTGAGAAGGGAAGGCTGCCAAAGACCTGTAAAAAAAGGCAGGGGGCTGAGGAAGAAAGCAGAGAGGATGTGGGTAGTGCAGGTGTCTCACGGAGAGAAGGTGTGAAAAATCTCTTTGTGTGGAGAGGGAATAAGAAAATAGAGATTGCAGCTGCTGACAGTCTTGTCATCATCTACTTCACGGGAGTCAGCTGGAGCTGTGAGAAGGGTGCAGTTGCACTTCCAGAGTTGGTGGGGGTGGCACTGCCCTGCTGGAGCTGCTGGGCTGGGGGCATCCAGCACCCCACGCCCTGCACTGCTTCCGAAGATGCTCAGGGTGAGCAGGGCTGGGAGCCACAGTGTGTCTTGGGGAATTGGAGAGCAGAGCGGTGCACCAACCTGCCCGCTGCCACTGCTTGGCAGGCAGCAAGTGCAGGGAGGTCTGCAGCCAAAGCAGAACCTTGCCTGGACCGCTGGGCGCTTGTAGGACGTGAGTGTTACCTGGGGTCCTGCTGCCGGGTGCACCTGGTGCAGGGGTGCTCTCTGCTAAGTGGCTCTGGAGAATTGACTGAGTTAAGCCTTGAGAATGTTTATTGTATTTCACTGCAAATTTCATTACTGTATGATTACTAGTTTCTTGCAAGATAAGCAAACTCTAGTACACTGGAAGCCATGGTTATCTCTGAAAAGCATCCCATGGTCTCCTACAGTAGGTGCTTTATCAGAATAAAACCCAAAGCAGTTCATGGTGTCTGCAGGATTTGCAGATCACGTGTGAGCCAGGACTGAAAGCGGCATTGGCTTTTTCTTCCCTAGCTTTGTGTTTCTTCCTGGGTCAGTGGGTTCTTGTTTTCACTTAGTAGACTCATTTAGATTTCCAATATGTGGCTTTAGTCTGGAGAGAATTAATTTCCTTTCAGAGCTGTTCTGAACTGGAAAGCCCTCGGGGTGTTCTTGGGATGTCTGTGCAGCACTGGTGCTTTGCCAGGCAGGACGCTTCCACCCAGGACTGCTCCAGCACTCATCGCCCTGTGTGTCCCTCATGGAGGTCAGCATGGACCGAGGGGTGCCAGCAGGCGGGGTAGGAGCACCATC
>PPHD01022604.1:0-12783 GCA_002909625.1 Bambusicola thoracicus | reverse complement strand
CAACAAGTTAATTGCAAGAGCAAAGCAATGCAAAAATTATTCAGATCCATAGTCATATGTCTCCTACAGTTGCTTCAAATTTAATGCAATGAGCTCAGTCTTTTACAAAGGAAGCTTACTGGTGCCACGAGAAATAAACAGTTAGGATACCCATCCCACAGCCAGCTGGCTTTCTAATTCTCCCCTTTGCTTACCTCACTCACACCACTTGCAGGAGGTGAGACATGGGGTCATTCACTTCCTCCATCAGAGCACTGCACCCCAAAGCTCACAGCACGTTCCACTGACTGGCGCTAGGGTAGGGAGAATACTGTGCTCCTACCAGCTGAAGCAGCCCTAGCTTGGGTGGGCAGAGTCAGGGTTACCAGGGCAGATGAAGCACCTGTGTGCCCTCCTACAGGTCTGAGGAGCCTCTTACTCGTGAATCAGTCTCATTGCCTGGTTTTGAGGTCATTTTAATGAAAAAAAGCTTGTCACAGATCATAATTGGCACATGCAACTTCCCGGCTCCATTCAACAGCCCTTACAAATACCAAACAACAACCAAGAAAAGAGCAATTAAACAGACTGCTTCACCTGGGCATTCGGAGCACAGGGGCTGCACACTGTACCTTGTGCCTGCCCAAAAACACCTGAGAAACACACATCTTTGGAGTGTTAGATATCTCCTTTTGACTAAATCACTTGTCAGCTCATTGCTCGCAGCTGCCAGTGTACACCAGACTATTTACTGCATCCAAGCCATTCCCATTCTAATAGTACACAATAAAAGAGAAAGGCATACTAGAAATACACAGAGCGGTGACGAGTGTTAATAGGGCTGCTCCCCTGCTTTAAAGCAATTCTATTAACGCATTATACTGCAGCTGAGGGTAATTATTTCCAAGGGAAATGGGTTTTGCGACCATGACCCATAGTAGTCTCTCGTAATGGTGATTAAATTCACATGTGACTAATATACATAAGACATTAACTGAAGTTTGAGGATTTATTAAGATTTGCAGAGACATCTGCAGGGCCACAGCAGACAGTCTCCTCGAGGTGGAGAAGCAAAACGAAGTGAGAAAAGCTTATGCTGGCCCATCAGTTACTGATTATAAGTAGTAAGTCTTAAAGTGGCACCTCTGCAGATGTAACATTTCATTCAGCTAGGAAATGAAAATAAAAGAGTTCCGTCTGCTTATAACTTATTATTAAGTATTTCATCTTCAGTTAACATAACTTCAATCTACCACTGGAGATCAAGCTAATTTGGAAGCACAGGCAAGATGAAGGAAATAAATATGGAACATTTAGATTCACAGCATCTTATCTGTCATGGTCTTCTTTCTTACTGCACCATGATGGCAGCCCAAGGCTCTGCCTCTCAGTACTTCCCTGGCACACAGATGAGCAAAGCAGTGGTAGATATGGCATACCCCTATTCTCTGGTAGCATCCCACTGACTAAGCTAGTGATGGAGTTTTCAGAGCCAGGGAAAGATTGCTGCTGCTGCAGCAAAATCCCCACCTCTGTCTCCCCACAGACCATGGGCTCAGGATTGCATTCTGTCTGCACTTACTGCAATCCATGTTAGTCTCATCATGGGCTATCAGAGGGCAAACAGCAGAAGTGATAAAGCAAGTTATGCCATGCCTGCTGCAGCATTAGAACGTAAAAACCTTTCCAGGTTCATAAAATAAATCCTTCTACAGTTTTCCACCGTGACTTGTTATGATCTCTATGGATAAATGAGAGCAATGCCATCAAAGTAACAGCTTCTCACATGCTCTGAGGTCTGCTGTGCCGTGTCAGCATGGCATCTGGCTACAGCTGGGGAGCACTTGGCAGACCTTGAGCCGTGCTTGATGGGAAGCGATGCTGCAGCATCCGTCTGCAGGAACCAACCAGGAGCACTGCTGCAAAGAGCCTCCCCCGCTGCACAACACCATGAATGCACTTGAGGAACAACACGCTATTTTGAAAGGAAAAAAAAAGTTACTGTCTACTGCTGTCCATGAAACAGCAGTGCAGGAGACTTGAACAAATCTCTCTCTGCTTTCTTTTCAGTGACTTCATATCATACATAAAAGAGGAAGGGAAAAGAGGGCAGAAGTGAGGAAAATTTGGATAGAATGAGTATAAACATAGCTTTTACCACCCAGCCAAGTCTTCAACTGCACATCCCGTCATTCCTCATGGCTGTAGCACACAGTCAATATTTGACAGACAAGTTGGCAAAGCTCTTCACATCTTCCATCCCCGACTTCCTGAGCAAAGATCAGAGCTGCAGACAGCCTGGCAGTGCTGTGGTCTGCTTCTCCCTTGGCCCTGTGCCACAGGGATGGAACAGGAATGGCCGAGGTTTCTTAGCCTGCGCTGTCATAGGCAGCAAGGCAGAGAGAGATGTAATTGCTTTCAGACATTGATTGAAATCCTGTCGGCTCCATCATTCATGCAGACGTTCTACTTGATAAATGCACGCACTGAGACGGCCACTGTATTTAAAGGACCGTCTGTACTTACTCAACCATTTTGTCATTCTCTGGGTGCAACACAGTTTGCAAGTGGATCTCAGACTCATTGCAGGACTCTGATTAACTGCAGGACCAAACCCAGCACTTCTCTCAGGCAGGTGACACCTTCTCTCTTACTCTCCTGTTTGGCCACTCCCCGAAGTCAACTGAGAGCCCTTAAGGCAGAAGTGACATTGGATGGGCTAAGAGTTGGGAAGGAGCCAGTTTTGTTGGTGCAGAGGAGGGTGGTTCGCTACAGATTAGCTCTTTTGGGAATGGGCTTTCTGAAACTGTAAGGAGATAGAAAGGAAAATATTCCATCCGTTCATCAGGTCCTGTGTTGGGAATTAGAACACTACTTGTACAACTGCAACAGAGGGCTTCTGGAGGGCAGTATTCTTCAGGTGCTTCCTAGAATGAAAGTGACATTTAATAAGCAATTTCTCCATCACACATCAGGACTTTTACGGACTTAAGAGAGAAAAATAGAAAGGATTGACTATACTATTCATCAAACATTGATTTTCCCTAAATTTCAGGATACAGTAGATCATACCTCAGAATGTACTGTGCTATAGTAGAAAAAATTAAGAAGGGAAAGAATTTGGTTTATCATTTCAGAGGCTATTTATTGAGCAGGGAGAACATCCTTGGCAGGCTCAGCACTGTCATTCCTTCAAAAAAAAAAAAAAAAAAAACACAAAAAACCTCTGGAATCTATAAAGCAATCCTTGGATTGACTCTGCTAAGGTAAAAATATGTAACTATTGTTGAAGAGTACAAGCAATGTTCCTGACTCGATTTCAGAGTTCATCTGGCAGAAAGTAACTCTAAATACATATGGATCATCAGATCAATGACCTGGGAACATAACTGTGTTGAAATATTCTTGACACAGTGGACATTAATGGCTTGTAAGAGGCCCATAGGGTCTATCCCATCAATGCAGCTTCAGCAATTCAACAGACTGTAGCATCTCTGAAATTGCTATCAGCCCATTAAACCATAGGTCTGCAAATGTACATCTCTCTAAAGGAGGAGCAAAGTCTGATTTGGTTTGACAGACTGAAACGGCCTCATCAGAGCTATTAACTAAAACCTCTTCAAAGGTGCTTACGGGGGCTTTAGATCCCACTCCATTTACACATCCCGACTACGGAACTTCGGTGTGATGCTTGAATGGACAGACCAAGACTTCACTTATGAAATAGCATCAACCCAAAACACAGTCTCCCCACACAGCCCAACCAAACTTCTCAATTCATGATCATCAGGGCATTTTCCCAAAGGGATAATGTCCACGAGAGCCTGAACTTGTTTTATCATTGCTCATTAGCAGAATTTTGCTGTGATGTAGAGTACAGTTGGGTTCACTATGGCTAAGCCTCCTTCCTGAGCCAGGAGCAAAGACCAGCAGCTATAGCTTTCTGTTTTCATCCTGTTTGAGCCCATCATTTTCTGCCACTTCTCCTTTTCTCCCTGCTGTTCCAAACACTCCTTCTTTTCTTGCCTCTGCCCTTGCCAGTGTGTGTGACATTCTTGGTGGGTGGAGCAGAGGAATGAAGCCTAAAAGGCAAATGCTTGGGAAAGGAGTTGCCAAAGCTCTGAACAGTCACGGTGCTGACCACAGCTTGGTGCACTGGGACCCACAAGAGCTATACCAACTCATTTGAGACTTGTCTCAGCAGCCAGCCACTTGCCCCCTGCTCATTCACAGAATTCCATTCCTCATCACTGATTGTCAGAAAGGATCCAAGGGTGATGTACTGTTGTTGTAGGGAGGAAGATAAGCTGCTGGGTGAGTAAATGGAGAAAGAGCAAGGGCACGAGTCAACAAAGGCACAACCATGAGAACCAGAGTTACAGGCAATTCACATTAAGAGTGCTTCTCAAATATTTTTGGATGAAACTTTTCTAAAATGAAAACTAAAATATTGAAGCATTCACCATCGATAAGCATACTGTATCACAAGTGCAGTTCTATGAACAGAGTCCTGAAAGATGGCATAAACAGCTCAGCATTTCTTCTTTGTGCATCAGCTCCAGCATTCCAAAACTAATTTATTGCTAGGCTTAACTTTCAGTTGGAGGGGGTGAGGGAGAAATAAAGGAAAAAAAGAAAAATCTCCTAATAAAAAAGTGCAAATATTTATGTCCTTCACAAAAGAAATCACCATTTTTGGCAGGGTTACCTCAATCTAATTAAAAACTGTGCTTGTCACATCTTCGAAAATTAACTGTCTTCACACAGGGTAAGTGCTGTCATTTGGAGAGGTCACGATAAATTACTTATAAACAAGAAAAAATATTAATTCATTTTCTAAGTACCAAGCTCTACCAGCCCAATTAAAAAGCAAAAATTAGCGTGCTGAAGTGAGTCGGAGATGTTTCCCACTTGCAGAACAGAAGTGTGTGTGTTTAAGGGAGCAACAGAACACATTTGGGAAAGAGGCAGAAGGCACAGAATGAATAATAAAAAAGATGTGAAGCAAGATTTTATGCAAATGTATGATGAATACCAATGCACCCTAACACTAGAACTGTGAGAGTATCTTTATAGTGCAAACTGGGGGATTGACTTTCTTGTCATTCACTGCCAAAAATCAATGCAAAGCATCCTTTTCTCATGACGCTGTTACAATTCATAAATTATTAACCTGAGTCTTTTGTAGAAAGTTCCTGTTTACAAGGTTACTCTGTAAGTTAAAATGTTTGTTTCCCATCAGGCCTCTACTGTAAAGCATCTGTGGGTAGATTTACATGATGAAGTTGATAGATTTGTATTTTGACAGTACATCTGTCATCTTCGCTTCGTGTGTCAAGAGGTCAGGTGTGCACTTGGTAGTATCAGGTGGCTCATTAGCGTCCTGTGGGATACACTACCTTGTCTGCTTTACTTTAAGTGACAAAAAATGTTATTTTTAGCTCTTCCTGCAGGAATTCACACCCCTTTTGTGATTGTTTATATTTTCCTACTGTCAGAAGATTAGAAAGAATTTGCAGTACGTACACAGAGAAAAACATGTAGGGGCACAGCACCATGTGAAAGAAAAGCTCAGTTCTTCTGCTCCTTCACACTTGCCCCATCGATCTGCTTTGCTAAGTGTGCAAGTGCCCTCGTGGCATGTGAAATACAGGACTGGAATACATATTTAGGCACTCAGCACAGCCATGTTACAACCTGTACTATCTTCAACAAATGAATACGTTAGACATCAGCAGCAAGCCAATGAATACTTATGCTCTTGACAGAGGTAGGGCCTAACCCATAGGCTGTGAAATGGTCCGAAGAAGAACAAAGTTGCCTTTCCAAAGACTAGTTGAAAGTTGCAGTGCTGTTCCTTTACTCTCCCTGCAACCTTCCACATGGATTTGTTAACGCTCCTGTTGTCTGTGGGCACATCTTCAAAAGACAGGCTAGAGAACATTGTGCATTCATCCAGACCAGTGTGAACTCATCGGCTTGAAGAGTTTCATATGAAACCAAGTGAGGGTAGAGTCCAGTCCTGCGAATGCTAGCATTGTTCTACAGCGCACCGATTTTATTTTGCAGGGACTTAGAGTAATGTATTTTGCATTGATTTTACCACTGTAGTAGATTGCTTTTCAGGCCAATTAATTTAAAGGGTAAGCAAACAGCTGACGGTTTTGCTTGCAAATCACTTGTTCTAGTGAATTTTAAGCAATGGGCTTATTTGTTAAAAACACAGTAAAAGAAAATAATTATCGTGCTTCTGTAAACTGGAGTCATTCAAAGCATGAGTTTGGGCAGATCTACATCCTATTGTACAGCAGATAAATTGACTGCATGCATAATTTTTTATAATCTTTTAGGCTACTTTTCCACTCTTGCAACATTCCTCACCTCTTTCTAACAGTAGCTGATGGCTGACATTTCAGATGCTCCTTTAAAGTGCAGGAAAATTATTTTTCCAATTATTGCAAATCTCTTCAGTCTCAGGAATAGAAAGGCTACAGGTCAACCATCCTTGAAAATGCTATTAACTAATAATCCTCTGTATAGATAACATGGAGTATCTTGAGGTGAAGTTATCCTACCAACAAACCTATCCTTACCTTCTTACTCTTCTGGCTCCACATAGAGATCATCTGCGCAATAAGATGGAGCTTGCCCCTCTCCTTGCTTTCTTTTCATACCCAAACCAAACTTTCCTCCGAAGACTGAGCAAAAAGAGTCCTGGAAGGCATCTGTGCAAAAAAATCTCCCTGATGATTCAAATTAAGAAAATTTAAAACTGAAAAAAAAGAAGAAGAAGAAAGAAAGAAATACAGAAGGAAAAAAAAAAAAAAGAAGAAGAAAGTACACCCACCCACAACCTTGAATCACAGAGAGCACAAATAAGGACTCTATAGCTAAGAGCCATGTGAGTGGGCTTAGCAAAGCTTCATCCAGTGCATACATTAAAGAGAGGGGATACAAGATTCCTACAGTCTGCAAGCTTTTGTGTAAATAACTTTACTAATCTGTGCAATCTCATGCCAGTATAGATTGCTGTGATATGAAACATAACTTCAGTGGGTAGACAAAATATTTGAGTTTCAGTTCCTCAGCTGAGAAGTCTTGGATGACTCAGTAACAAGATTTAAGTGGAAAGAGTCAGTTCTGCAAAATTTCACTTGCAAAGACAAAATCCTCTCATACCCTACATGGAGAAGTCACCTCTAGTGTTGGATGGCCAGATGTCCCCAAATGTCAGTGTCCCTACCACTACAGGCAGGCACAATACAGGTTACTGTGGAGGCAGAAAACTATAAATGAAACAGTTAGTACATCCTTAAAAGTGTCAGACTCCTAGCTAGAATCTTTACAGGAATTACAGCTACCTTTCTTAATTTAGCAGACTACAAATATGCATGGTATGCACTCCAGGTTAAGGCAAGAGTCTTGTTAAGATGAGCTATGTAACCACTTGTGATCTGACCATGCCCATAGATACCTTCTAAAATGAAAAACTTGTACTGGCTAGGTGATAAATAAACCACCTTTTAAAATTGACTTAAAAAATCCTGTTTGGGAAAGGGGGTTTTGTTTCTGAGCTAAGTTCACTGAAGGGGAAATCAGTTCATACTTCCCACCCTCATGTTTCTCCCTTCCAAGCAGCGAGCTTCCCTGCAGCCATAACCATCAAGAAAACATCCTCACGAGCTCAGAGAGACTCTCCATAACCAGCACATTCCAAGTCCCAAGGTGAGCAGATCTATCCTGAATCTGCCCAGAATTACCGTCACAGTGCAGTACTTTGGGACTCTGTGCTGTGAAAAGCAGTCCTTAAAACTACATTACAACAGTTTATAGGCAATTATTTATCCTAAATAGTTAAAAGTTTCTTACAGGATCATCTATATTTCAGTAAATACAGAAGCATCTCTTGCTGTGACAGAAGCTTTGACTGCCTTACCTCAGAGGCTGCTCAGTCTGCAAGCAAACTGCTATTCTTTAAAGACATTTTCTATTGTAGTAGGTTTGTTATGAACTAACCCTTTGAAAAAAATTACAGCAAATGTAAAAAATTTATTCACTCTCTTCAGGTACCAATTCTAACAGAAATCCTTGAAGATAACAGACTTAGAGGAAAATGGAATAAAATCCATCATGGATTTAACAGAGTTGTAAGACGCAAGAGAAACCTTGCAAGGATTTCTATTAAGATAATTTATTTTCTAGATAAAGAAAATGCCATGAATCTAGTTTGACCTATATATCAACGCATATATCTTCCTCTATATATTTATTTTGATATCACAGAGATTTCCCTGTCTAATTTAGGAAGATAAGGACAGTGGTGAGGAACTCACTGAGCAGTGAACAATGGCACTTTCTGTTCCAAATGGGATATGATGGACATCCTCCTCAGTCAGTCCTGGGATCGTTCAGCTGTGGCTCTGACACGGGGCACGCAGAAGTCCTCAGCACAGGGACAGGCAACTCCCTGTGACCTCAGCCTGGGAGAGGAACAGTGGGTGATGTTCAGCAGCAAAACTTCCTGGTCACATGCTGAAGTAGAACTGGTAAGAACGTACACTGCCAGCAAGAAGGTATGAGATGAAAAGAAGCAAGCCTAGGATAGCAGTGAATAGCAGTTTGTCTACTGAAATGCCAACTCAGTGAAGGAAAATACATCAGGGTCATAGTAATGAGGGGAGAAGAGAGCAGGTTAGGTGAGATATAGGAATAATCAAGGCATAAATTAGCTCAGCCTGCTTATCAGAGTAATATTTTACCAAAGGAGTGAGTGTCTGCAACAGCCTCTGGTTAGAAATTGTATGGCAAAACTTGGCAGTTTTAGGACAGAGGGAGGGGATCAGTCTCTGAACCAGATTGCAACAGGCAATGCTGTCCTGAACAAAAACCTGGACACAAGAACCCACCCGCTGTAGCCTCACAGAAGCTGAACAGTGGGAAGTAAGCAGAGATTGCCAGCATGCTGCTTACAAATGCTGCTCTTCTGGAAGCAGATATGCATAAACTAAGCCACTTCCATAGAGAACACATGACAAATCTGGGATGCTGATCTCTTCTACTAACAGAGCCTCTGGCAAAGGCTTTAATTTTGCAATCATTCAGCAGAAGGGCAATACTGGTGTCAGATGCCAGACAACAACATTAGGAGAAACAGCAATCCTCCAAAAAGAGACAGGTATCTATTACAGCATTTGTGCAGCGAGTCAGAAAAGGCCGTAAATCATCCCAGGATGCTCTGGAATGAAGATTTAGAAATACAAAATCTTTGTCATCGGTGGAGGATCTAGGAAGTCATTCATGTGGGCTGCATTCCATAATCCCATGCTATCAAACTTATGCTCAAGTTTTCCCTATCCCCAGGGACACGGAATGCCCCTTTCAGGCGGGTGTTGTAAGGCATGTCATGTACATGATAAGATATGCTCCCCACAGGAAAAGCTTAATCTAATGTAATATGGTTTGGGTCACTTCTCAGCTCTGCCACACATCTAGTGCATGAACACTGGTAAATAGTTTTTCCTTGTATTTACCATCATAAAAAGTAGTAATTTTCTCTAAAATTCTCACTTATCCACATAGATCAGAACACCTCAGCAATGGTTTTTACTATGCTTTTATATACAGAAATTAGCAAAATAAATAAATACCAATTTTGGGCCAACATCGTACAAACGGGAAACCAAAAACAACTTTCACCGATGATATTTTGAATAGTTAGATACAGAAAAAGTAGAAAGAGAAAAGGCAATATTAAAACTTAATCGGAAAATTGAAACAGTGGAAAAATGCCAGCAATGCAGAACTCATTAGGGAAAGCAGAGTCTGCTAGGTAGAA
This sequence comes from Bambusicola thoracicus, assembly GCA_002909625.1. Classification (NCBI taxonomy): domain Eukaryota; kingdom Metazoa; phylum Chordata; class Aves; order Galliformes; family Phasianidae; genus Bambusicola; species Bambusicola thoracicus. The sequence continues at coordinate 2,969 of PPHD01022604.1, read as the reverse complement.
TCACTGTTTATCTGTCTGAGGATAGAGCAGAACATTTCTTTTTTACTTATCACCAAGTACAATGACCGCTATGATCCCAGCTGTCATCAAATGCATAACCAAAAGTGGGCTAAACCAGAGAAATCAGAAGAAAAAGAACACAGGGCCAGACCTTCCCCCACTGACTTCTGTGGAATTATCTGGCTGAGAGCTCGCACTCACTCCAGCAAATCAAAAGCTAGAAAAGCTAAGCATCATTATTCTGAACAGCTTCACATGGCTGATGGTATCTTCCCCACACAGCTGAAAGCATATGCACGAGGATCTAAATTAATACAACATACTTTTTTTCTTCTTCTTTTGCATTTTTTCTTTTCTAGCTATATAAAAATTAGATCTACATTGTTACCCTCATATTTACATAAAGCATAACAATGAGTTCAGTAGCTGGGTCAGCGGCAGTTCATCTGCAAGATATCCATCTGCATCATTGCATTTCAGTCAGTTTTAATGCACCCTAAGTCCAGAATGATATACTGGGGATCAGCCTGGCTATAGCTTCACTTCTACTTACTGTTCTATTTATGAAGACTGATGACAAAGAACTGCAACAGGCAAATAGGAAAAACAGTATGAAATGCATCTACAATAATATGGAACAATTACATGTCACAAAATGTAATCACTTGGAAATTCAGTCTGTCAAAGAACTGGACATTTAATTATTATAATCAGTCTAAACAAGAACTAATTGAAAGCGAAGATTCACTTTTATCTAGAATTTTTGCTCATGAATTTTAAGTATGTTACCTATTAGGATATAACCAAAGCTATGAAAATCCGAACAAATTACCCTCCTTGCAGTAAGCCCTCCTTATGCAGTACAAGCATGCTCTCTTTTTTTCTTTCTTCTTTTTTTTTTTTTTTTTTTGAGGCATCTGAATGCATATTTCTAGCTAATGGCTAAATTCTTTTCCATATCCAGATTCAAAGAGGCAAGGGATACATATACTTTGCTATTCCCCTCGAGAATGGATTTATTTTAGGGCAGCAAAAACTATATCTACGTTCAAATTTTGTCTCTTCCTCGTGCTTCCCTGCCAGCACTTATGAATGTAAAAATTAAAGTACCTATAACTACCTAAGGAAATAAATTTAATTGCACAGATATAACCAAAGTATGCCCTACTATAATCATTACTGATTTATAAGTGCCATCTTCTCACTTTCTAACAACCTTGATAGCTACTAAATCACGGCTGAAAATACACTTATACGTTATTTACTAACACTGTCCTGTCAGCACTGGGATCAGCTTTGTATTTTTCTGTTGTACTGTGAGAAGTACCTCAGACAAACCCATAATGGTTCCAACGTAAGAATTCTCTTTCTATGGTATCCTGGGTTAATTTCATAATCTAAACCCTTTTAAAGCAATTTTATACAGCTCAGCATCACAAAGAAAGTTTTGTCCTTGATGTACTGCAGAAGTTCAGGTTTGTGCTTCTACGAATTGCTGCCAGGTGGCAGAAGATGGAGAATCCAAGGTGCATTTCAGGTAGAACCAAATCTCCTCGTGTTTTCTCACCAAATTAAAGATTCATTGTTCTGTATAGCAAAATCCAGGTTCTGGAACTGCAGCCACGGTTGAAAGAAGAGTTGCTCTTTTCAGTGAGTCATTTTGCAAGTCCCAGGAATGAAGTCAGTAGCACCCTCACAAAATAGGGTCTCTGTCTAGCAGCCAAGCAATGCAGTTGCACACACCACTGTTCCAGTAGGACCCACAGGTTTATTCTTTGCTACCGCGTTACCTATAAAAGAAGAGGAAACAGTTACCAACATAAGAATCCTTCCAGTGAGGACTATAAAATATGCTCCATTGTAGAACAGAACATATCAAGAATGAACTAACCCCAGCCAAACGTTAATTACACTGTTATCCAAAATACAAAGATTTGCAGATGAAGAAATGGCTGTTTACCATTAAACAGACACCAACACCACATGGAAATACTCTTCTGCTTCATCTAGCTTAGCTTCATTTTCAACACCAGTGCCTACAGCACCAGTGTACCACTTACATCCCCAAGAATTATTCAAGCAAAGTGCCCATTGCCAGCAGCACATCTAATGGAAGGCATCTACAGATCAGAGAGAACATCATGTGCAGGGTGGACGAGCTGCTCTTGCAGCTGCAGTCACTTCTGGATAGCACTTCCCCCACAGGATCCCGTGGTCTCTTCCCCTTATTACACTATGCACACTCCATCAGGTGTGTTAGGGATGTATGTGCAAGCCTTAATGTGTGCACACAGTGCGGAGCAAACCCAGTGGGTTTGTCTGCACACTGAGAAGAGTCAGACTTCCCACCCTGCAAATGGGTAAGAGTAAGGCAGCCTGCAGGGAGGAATTTTGGTCAGCTCTGCTCTGTAGCATCTAGACATGCTATAAAGATTAACGAACACATAGTACAGTTTTTATTTCCCTCCCCACTGTAACTGGTTTAAATACAAGCTTTTCCTGTATTTAGATGTCCCACTCAGCTACCACCTATACATCTAAACACTGAGTAGCATCAGGAGTCCCTCCATGCTTCATACACTTCAAGTCACTCTGATATTTTCGAACAAGATAGAAGACTTAAAAGTGATTACTTGGCATTTCCTCTCTCGGTGTGTAATTAACCTGAGGAACTCGCTGTCCCAACTAGCACTGATCCCAAGGTCTTAGTAGGCTTTAAAAATTGATTAGAAATTTAAATGGTAATGAGATCATCTTCACTACATAACATAGAAAAAAAATTAGTATCGAATGGATCTCAACTCTCATGTTTTAGATGTAAGCCAACGACAAACCTGAAAGCATTTCATATGTGGGTACATTTTCTATAACTGCCCACAAAGGTTTTGCGGTGTGTTTCCTATATAAGTATCCCAGCACTGAACTACACGGGCTGCTGTATGTTTTGGACCACTGGTCATAGGACAGTC
>PPHD01022603.1:0-12784 GCA_002909625.1 Bambusicola thoracicus | reverse complement strand
AAAAACCGAAAATGAAACTAAATGCTTGAAAATTCAACCAAGCATTAAAATATATGTGTGTGCGTGTGTATAATATTTATCTGTTGAGGGCTGGGGAGGGAAAAACTCATCTCAAGAGTCTAGAAACTCTCTTCCACACCTTTTTCTCATGGTTACGGGACTTAAAAACTGTGTAGGAGCACTTAGGCTAATGCAGATTCTTAGAGCATTACTCACTTTTTGGTAAGAAAATGCTTACCAATCCTAAACAGTACTCCTGTACTTAAATGCTGATCTACTTTATCCTCTGAGTTTGTGTTCTGGGGCATGCAATACGACAAAGAAATCCACCACCCAGGAACACATATGATCCAGAAGCTCCATAAAGATCCTTCTAGGAACAAAAGAAGAGGCGCAGAAGTGGAGATCAAGTGGAAAAGCCTCAAGTTTCAAATTATTCACTCAACCTCATATTTGACTTCCATTGTAAATGGAGTGCTAAGTGAGTAGCACATGAGCAAGAGAAAAAACAGACCATCAGAAATCATCATTTGGGGAAGCAGGTGAAGAGGCACTTTTGTCACCAAGCCATAAAAGAAGTCTGGCACCCTCCATAACCCTGAGCTCTTTCCACACCCATCTTGAAATATTCCTCAGCAGACAGAGAAGGCCTCGCTGGACTTCTACAAGGATGCAGCAGGTTTGGTTTGGTTTTTTTTCCTCTTTACAATGGGTGCTCTGACTTAAAGGTAAATCAACCATGTGAAATTAGGTCACAATTTAATTTTAATTAGTTAATAACAGTTTCAGGTGCCATCTACCAAGCCTATCATCTGATTGTCGAAGCTTTAAAATGACACTGCCCGCCCCCTACTATTCATTTTCCTTTCACTGTTTGAAAGGCTCAGATGAACAGGAAAATGACTTCCTATTCAGGGAAGATAGTGAATGCAGTGGTAATTAAATGGGCTAAAAAAGAACAACTGAAATTGTACTTCTTATTCTTCACTCAACTGTTTTTACAGGAGTCTCAGATGTTCCTGTCACAGCACAAGGTAAAACATCCTCAGAAAATTCTATTAATTGCTGGTATGCCTTCAGCAGACGCTAAATCCAAGCCTTAGCGTTTTTTAACAAGCAAATATAAGAAGAGAACAGTTAAAATATAAGAACAATGCCAGAGTGAGAAAAGCCTGTCTGTGTGGCTTATAATGTCATGACAGAGAATACCAGATAAAATTAAAGAAGGTCTCTTGTGATAACTTAGTTACTATCAAAGCACGACTGCATGCATGCTCTGATCCTAAGCTACTTATCTTGATGGTCAACCAAGTGTCTGTCAAGACACCCTAACAAATTCTTACCTCCCTCTAGTCAATCAGAACCGATGATGTTTCATTGGTTCTCACTTTCCCTTCTCCACCCTTTTTGCACGTGCATAGCTCCAGATTCATTCCTGATATCATCCTGGCATCTCTTCTCCAGTACTTTCCCCCAGGCAGGATGCATTCTGCAGTCAACAGGCAGGGCTCAACTCCACTCCCATTCCCCCCAGGCATCTTGCTCTCAGACATCCCCATCTCTGCTGATGTGTTTTTTCTTACCTCAGCTCTGCTTTTCACTGCAGTTGAACCTTAAGCTCATAATAATAGTTTCTGCTTTCTACTTCTGGCTCACCTCTGCTTTTGCTCCTGTTCCAGCTCTCTCCAAGTTCCCACCTTTTGTCATTCTCTAAACAGTATCACCTAGTTGCCAGAATCACAGTTTAGAAGACATCAATTTTCTCAAGCTCTTTCCCTCTTGCAATCCAGATCTTGCAGATTTCTTCTGTGTCTTGTCACTCCTTCTAGATTACAGGGAAGCCCTATTGTGCTCACTTTCAATACTCTCAAGCTTATTATCTCTCACCTCTCATTCAGAGAGCTAACTTCCACAGGCCACAACTTCAAATATCCAATCAATACCTTTAAGTTTTCTTCCTTATCTCCACTTCCACTTCTGAGAAGTTCTTCATAGGCATTTACAGAGCTCCATCATTATTAGACTTCATATTCTTTCTTCCAATTCCCGCTTTGCCATGCTGACTACAAAACTTTTGCTGAAGTTGCATAAAGTCCCTATTTCAGCCAAAATAAAAGGTTCATGATGATAATCAAGACTGTCCTGCATTGCTCCCTTACCCTCCATAACCTATCTGCTGTCCCTTGTCTCACACAGTGAATTCTGCAGGGATGCTTTTTTCCCTTGTCACGTTTGTGAAGCGCCCAGCAGAATGGCTGCCCAGGCACAAGGGCTTTGAATCACTGGGTCCCACAAAGCCTGCATTCCCCTGCCATTTTTCCAGAGGGCTGCCTGACTCCATCTGCTGGCCCCACCACAGACAAGCATTCAGAGTCCAGGACCATCAGCAATGGCAGCAAAGCCCCCAAGCTCTAGATGTACCAAGCGTTGATTCCATGCAGGCAACATAATGAGACAAACTGTTGTTCTTCTGCACATATTAACTCCTGGCCAAAATCAAGCCTTCAATGTGCTTCCATGCTTGCCGCCCTCCTTATATTCAGAATAAGGTTAATTAATCCCACAGAGAAATACACACTGGTGCAACACTGAACCTAAGTTAATGTGGCTACACAGCTTCCAGATGGTCAGCAAAGAGACTAAACTATTACAGGCAGAGTAAGAGTAACAGGGGCCAGGTGAGCAGAGTGGCATCTCACCTAAAATTAGAGATCTGGTCAGGAAGAAAGTTGTTCATAATAAAAAATTAAACATACATAAATACATTTCACATATTCTACTCATACATGTTTTCTTTCTCTTCTTCCCTATGAACTAGTTAACTTTCCCTTATGATACGCCAAAGAAGTCTCCACACATGCCACTCATAGCCACCTTCTGATACTCAAAAACTTCAGCTGGGCTTCACACATGTCCCCCTGGCCTATTCCCACCAGTGAGGTCCCTCAGTGCCTGGAGGAAGTGCCTACATTTTGGGGAGGGAAAGGAGGCTGAAACCCTTATAGTGCAGCTACCAGACACAGCTTCATACTCAGAAGTGCTCTCAGACACTGTCCTTTTGGCCCAGAAGGTCAACACCAGCTCCTCCTGTTCCTGTTCCATACACAAGAGCCAAGCACAATGGCACAAGCTGTCACCTCCCAGTTGTCTGAGTGTGGGACAACGAAAGTCATTACCTTGCAAATGAGTAAACAAGCTTGGTAGCTACTTGCGCAAGACGTAAACACGCACGAGGCACCTGGTTGGTACATGTGACCAAGGGCTTACTGCGCGGGTATAAAAGGTTGTAAGTATGTACAATAAAGGTCTTTGTTCTGCACCAGCAATGGAGTCCATGACTCTCCTGCCACATCTGAGCAGGAAAAACTGAGACCACACATTTCACAGATGGCACCACTTGTACACCCAGACATCTTTACATCTAACTGAAAAAGAGCCTGTCTGATGACAAGATCCTTTCCATGTGTTTCCTGAAGACCTGTTTGATCTCCACTGTTAGTCTAAGCAAAATATCCTGAAACCCTTTGGGCACAAGTATGCACGAAACTCCCAGGCCAAATTTAAATTTCCAAATGAATAAACACTTTCCTTATTAAAAATAAAGAAGTGAACAAGCTTTCCATTTTCATTTATGGCAAGATTTACATAGGGATATGCTTCATAAAACTTCAGGGAAAATGTACTTAATGAGAATTTTAACGGACCATGCTGGGAAAACAAACAAACAAAAATAGTAATTCACACTCATCGGATCCAATTTATTGTGCTTCTTCAATTCACTGGTGTGGAAAAGCTGACTTAACAACTTCAAATGCCCAACAAGCGGAGCTCCTGCAGATGAAGTTTGTCCAGAGCATCGCAGCAGGGGCTGGGAGGCAACTGGGAAATGCTACTTCCTGAACCCCTCCAGTGATTACTGCAGCAGACCAGCACCAGAGAGCTGTCCAACTCCTGATTCGAGTTACCAGAGGGAAACCCATAAAAGCACACCTGGATCCTTCAACCATCACTGCGCTCCTCATTGTTTCATGCTTCCCTGCAAGTACCCTAAGTTTCTCCCATCCCTCTGGCAGGTGAGTATCACTTTATCCCCAGAACCCTGACTGTGGCCCTCTGCCACTGGGCAGGAAGTACAGAGATGTGCGACCCAGCTGGCCTCAGCAAGGGAATGCTGCCATGGCTCCCATTGTTCCTCTGCATCTGCTGCTGGGAGGAAATAACCCACTTGTCTGGGCTGGAACGGGGAATGTTGGAGAGCTATGAATCAGAAATCTGCTTGTGTCAGGAAACTTCAGCCATATGGTATGTTAACAAACATTTTTTTTTCCATGGTTGTGAAAATAAATAGCAAGTTACTATCATTTTTCCTCCCTATTTCCTCCTATTCGCATGGTGGCAGAGAAGTGTAGTGGAGAAAAGCTGAGGCCCACACAGCAGAGGTAGGCTTTCCTCCTGCCTCTGTCACCTGATGCATAACCGCAGCTGTAAGCAAGCCTTAATGCGTATGAGACCTTCACCGCAATGAAAATCATGCTGCCACAAAACAGGAAGTGCTGCCGGATCCACATGCATGAGTTGAATTGCTGAACTCCAGGCCAAGTCCTCAGGAAAACACACAAACCAGGAACAATGGAGGTGTTCTCCAAGCCATGCCTGTAGGCACTGGGAGTGTCTTTCAGCTCTGAGATTCCAGAGTCTATCAAACATTGCCACTTAAGCACAACAGTGAGAACTGATTTGTGAAAGAGACGACTGTTTGGGACTGACTGGAGTGGGTTTGACTGGGGTGGAGTCAGTTTTCTCCACAATAGCCTGCATGTTAATCCATTACATTGGTGACCAAAGCAGCTCTAGTGCCACACTGACACTTTAGCTACTGCTGAGGGGATGCTGCTTGCCATTTAAAGTCCTGCTATGTGATAAAACAAGGGAAGTTTTTCCAAAATCGGTCAGAGACAGGCTGGGCATCGCTCTGCTGGTGGTGCACAATTCCTTTTACATCTTTATGTACTTTTCCTAAAGCTTTCTTCCTTCACTCAGTAAACTGCCTTTATCTCAGCCAATGAAATGCCTTTCCTCACTTTCACCCTTTTGATTCTCCTTCCTTTCCTGTTGGGGGGAGCAAGCAAGCAGCTAGGGGAAAGGAGGAGATAAGGGGGCTTTAGGTGCTGGCAGGGGTCAGCTCCCCCCAATGGGTGTACAGATCATCTTCCAAATCTGAGCTCAAGCCATTGTGAAAGCATGGATTTAAAATAATGCTATAAGGTTAAAATCAGAAGTGACAAACAAGTTCTAAAAGATCGGGCTGGTAGAGGCAGTTATTCCTATTGTTCAGGTAACCAAAGTACTTTTCAAAAGTCCCCTTCCCATCTCTATGCAGTCATTTGCAGTCATTCTTCTGAGCTAGAAAGACATAGCAACTACAAACTTATAACTACATTTTGCACATTTATGGCAACATGACATTTTCAGTTGTGTAATTTAAAAAGGAAACTCATTTCAATATTGATTGATCTTGAGTTTTGACATTCCATTTTTTTTCCCTATTACATATTTTCCTCCAGTTATTTCAGCTGTTCCAAAAGTTTTCACATCCTCCAAGTAATATTTAAAATACACTGACTGAATGTACCCTTTCAAACACTGACACAGAAAGATTTCTAATTTATGGCAAAGAAGATGGCCAGAGGGCATTCCCAGTTCCCTAAGAAAATGCGTTGGCTATCTGCTAATCACACCATAGCTCAGCCATGTCATTTCTCACACACCATCGTTGCTGAATGAGGGCTGATTAAGGAGACCCATGGCAGCAATCCATTTGCTCACATGGCCCTTGGTACCTGGCACAACGGTGTCTGCAAGGAAGGAGGTGTCAGGTATTGAGTGTGGGATAGCAAAATTTCCACAGGGAGGAGGGCAGACCTTTGCACTCATACAGCTGATGCCAATGTTGCAGACATGGGTTAAAGGTGAAAACAAAAACCAGAGAAGCAATTGCTTTTAATAAGGTGTGTGATTTGAAGCAAATATCAAAGGGTCTATACGGAAGTCTGTCTGAGATACATACATTCTCCAAATTCTAAGTGAAATTTGAGCGCAACAATTTGAAGATGATAAACTTTCTCTTCTGATAGCAGTAGTTTAGCTAAAGACAAAAATCGTTTCAGGAATTTGTATGAAAACTTAGACATTGTCTTCATAATTACTATAAAGCCTCAAACATGGAGAAGGAAAAACAGCTCCAAGTATGTTGTCCCCAGGTCACCAACCTGCACATTGGACTGCCTCTCTATAGCAAGACCACTTCTTCAACAGCAGATCAGTGGAAGGAGATGGGAGATGGAAAGGCTTAAAATGGAAGTGTTATTCAAACTCCACCATATCCTACATAAAACACAACAATACTGACCTAGCAGAGATGCAGAAGACCTGGCTGGGTTTCAAAACACAACAACCATTTGTCTTCTTTGCCAGAAGCAAGCAGCAGCTGGGGATGCTGCTTGGGGGATAGAGTAGCACCACACTACAGCTTGAGGATGACTCCCAGGAGTAACATAATACATAAGAATAAAAGATGACAAGTTAGATGAATGCCATTTGAGAACCTTTTCAGAGTGGGCCAAGCGTTCTTTAGGAGAACCAGTAAAATTAAGGATGCCAGAAAATCTGCCAACAGTTTTCCAAAATTTACTTGAGAGTGAAAACAGATTGACATGCGAAACGCTTCATCTGAATCAGTCTGGAAAACCTACAAAGAAACCCCTGAGGGCAGAACCCAGAACAAGAGAGTTGCCAAAAAGGTATTTTGTGGAAATGAGTATTTTCCTAGGACTGACTGTGTACCTTTCGAAATGCTTCTAAGAGTCTGCAGGGTGATTTCACACACCACAATGAGAACTTGGAAAAGTGTCTCAAGCATTTCATAACATAGCAGGAAAAAAAAGCAAAAACCCAGCTAGAGGTTTTTATTATTTTATTTTGCCACAATACCTGCTCTAAAACTAATTTTAGGGAAAGGTATTGTAGACTGGAATAAAAACACAGAACTCTTTTCAACACTGAATCTACAAAGCACGAATGCTCCATGAAGTCACAAACTTGCATTTCTTTTCTATACCACTGTTCACTCATCAGGTAACTGTTTCAATAAGAATATACTACGTGAGAGTAGAAGCATGTGTCTCAAAAACAGACCCCTGTGCAAACATGCAAGGAGCAGCAATACAGGAAGCACTTCGGCTGCAAGGTGTGGGAGCTCACCTAGAAAAAGCTTCCCAAAATGCAAATAGGAGAGAAGGGAGAAAAAAAACTTCTGCATCACAACGGGCTTAATATAAAGTAAATTATAGTCCCTAAAGCACCACTAAATCAATACATGGTATCACCCCAATGACATGGAATGGAAACAACGTCTTCTGCACTTCTCAGTGCTGCCAGGAAAAGCAGCACAATGCTGGAAGGCACATGGCAACCAGCAACAAAAAACAGGTTCAGTTCCCACAAAAGAAAAGCTAAACATAGCTGAAAGACCCAAGGCAACATACAGCTCCAAGTTCCCAGGTCACAGCTAAGTTTAGTTGCTACCAGAGTCTCCTGGGTGGTTAGTTTAAAACTGCTAACTTACAACAATGCAAACAAGTTACCATAAGATAAAGTCAGTGGATTTGCAGCTCATCAACAATGCTGAGGCCAGCTAGCTGTGGAGTAACCCAACTTTCACCCACAGTAAGCTTGTGGTATGGAAAGAAGCGCTGACAACAGAAAGGTGCCATGCCCTAGAAAGAGATAATGCCTGAGATGAGAAGTATACAAGAAGGATTAATTAGGACTTACGTGATGAAAAGGAGAAAGGAAACATATGGGCTGATTAGCAGGAAAACTTCTTGGCAGCAAAGCATTTAGATTCTGGAGTAAACCCCCATAGGAACTGCAGAAAGACGGATCCTAGGAACTTTAAAACAACAACCAAAAAAAACGTACACTGAACAATAGAAAAAAAAAAAATTCCAGGAGAGAATCCTGCACTTTGGGGAAATGTAGTGGTGGTTTTTCCACATCCACAGACCCCCTGCCTCAGTTCAACCAACCGGCAAAGCTCTATGCAGGCCTTTTCACAACCAGGTCCTCTCGTGCTCTGAAAATGATTTAATCCATTCTATAGAGACTGCCACGTCCACAAGCAAGGTAGGAGCCCAGTCAGTGTCCTGGGATATTGATACATTGCTTAATACAGACGTGTCACTCAAGCTGCAACTGGAACATTCCACCTGCTCTGAGGTGTAACAAGTGCTTCCAAAACTCAACACACACAAAGGCAGCACATCTGAATACAGCACCACACGCAGATCCACTGTTTGAGATCAGACCAGCAGCTGCCCTGCAGCAACGCACAACTGAGCAACTGCTCTGTTAGCTGTGACCTACAGCTATTTACAAAGGGATATACCAAATGAAACCTATCTTGGTGAAGTGCTGTGTGTTGTGATGTACGTTGTGGTTCCAGGGACTTCCTTCTATCAACTACCAACAACTAGGCTTTTTTTCAGAAGTTCAGTTCATTTCACGAAAGGAACAGAGCTGCTCTCTTCAGTCCAGAAACGTAAAGAAGTACCTAATTCCTGGCAAGTTCCTAGTCTCTACAGCATGTGCATTTCAACGCCGACCAGGCTCCCAGTGCAGCCAGGAACGCCCTGTGCAAATACAGCCCATGTTCTTTGCTGCCTGATAAGAGTGCACACTGGCTCAGCGGGCAGCAGGGTTAAGAATGCACACTTTGATGCCACATCCTGTGTTGCATTTCTACACCACTGGCACCCACATCTCATAAAGATGCTGCAAGAGACAAAGGTAGGTCGTGAAAGAGATGCTCTGTCATATTTATTACCGCAATGAGTAAATGACAATCAGACCTTAAGGCTCATCAGCCTCATTGAAACCTCTAATCTTTACTGCCCTGCCCTCCTCTAAACATCCCATAACACAGGATAACCCCAGAAAAGCACCAGCCCAGTCATCTCCAAAGTGCACCGGTAATGAGCACTGCACCATGGGTAGGGTCAACCTTTGGCCTTCCTGCCAACGGTGGCAATTTAAAATGCTTTATTGCCTGCATAAGCAAAGTTGAGGAATAGCTGAAATATGCTGAGTATGACTACATTTATCAAGTAATATACAGCAGGAATTTCTTCTATGATTAAACCTGACAAAATATATGTACCCATGTAAGATTATCTCACCGTCTTTTCTATGCCAAGAAAAACAATGACAACAACCAAAAAAGACACAAAAGAAAACAGATGAACATTAACCCCCACATCACTGCAGTTATCTCTCCACAGCAGATCACTTTCTTTCTCCTCTTTTGCAGCCCCTTCTGGTCACCTCCAATGAATCCAAGGTGTCCCATGGTCACTGACACACTCTCCACATGGTCCTCACACTCCTATCTTCACCAAAGTAATAGGGCAAAACACTGAAGCAACCAGGGAAAACACAAGCTCTCACCATGGAAAGGGACACACCAAGCTATAGAATGCAAAACAACACAACTATGCATTAGTTCTGTTGGGAGAAGTGCTCCCCTACAACACTGAGGTCTTTAAAACCTGTTTGATCAGTTCCAGTCTCCTAAATCCCTAAAGCCCAGAGCAGTACTGCCTGTTGGCCAAACTAAGGCCCACAGAAATTATGCAATGTATCCAAAGCTTCCCACGTGGGAATGGGAACAAGTATAACTGCTGAGAACACTCACCACGAACTAACTTAAACACCTGGTTTTACTCTGCTTCCCTTAGCCAGTTGTTTGCTGCTTTCAGTGAGAACAGCAGGACCCACAGATAAACCAGGCAGACAGATACCTCAAGGAAACTTCTTCATCCCTCCACCATATTGAGGGCCCGGTTTTCCCAGCGCATGCTTCCTCCAGAGCTCTTCACTCCAGTAGGATACAAATCACTGCAAGGGGCACCTCCATTCCCAGCCTCGCATTTGCAGAATGATAAACTAAAGCTCATAAAAGACAATTTGTCCTAATGCACTCCTGTTTGATTTGAATTCTGATAATGGCATTATGATAGCGATCAAAAGGCAAGAACTGGAGAAAAGGAGGTGACAGCACATTCTGCCTTCTCCTTCTGGTAAAGTTTCCAAATCCTTACTCTCCATGAGACAAACAGGAGACAGAAATACAGAGCCTGTCAAGGAGCAAAAAATGAAGATTCACCCAGCAAACATTAAGAATATATACAGGAGAACTCAGTTGTTTTCTTTTCTGCCTAAAATAAATGTCTCAAATAAGTGCTTCAAGTAACTTTCAAGTATTAAAAATAGTTTATGAAACACTGGTGCCTTTAAGCTGTCTCCTTCTAGGGACAAGTTCCCAGCAAGCATGATGGGAAAAACGAAGACCCAACAGCAATTCATTTCCAGCTCATCCTATAAATTGCATTTTTACTTCAATCTCTAATTGACCTAAGAGAGCGACGCATAAGTTAACAACCTACTACACAAAGGTGATGACAGCACAGTAGCAATTTATTGGACTTATTCTGGACTCCTTGATTTGGTTGGATTTTACTTTTTGGAATGAGCAACAAGGGAACTTTTTATTTAATAAACTTACTTATTTTTAACCAGGGAACATAAAAGTTTCTCTACTTCATCCTGTGCCTGCAGGAGGGGTGACCTCTGTTTTCCTGGTAATAAAACTTTTCTTTCCCAGTCTTTCTTTATGTTACACATACCAAGCTTGTGACTTTAGGCTGCTATTTCAGAATCAGAAAGTTCTCAGAGTTTTGGAGAAAATGCATGGTATTCTAAGAGCCACGGCTGAGATTGCTCTGTCTACAACACACGGTCACACACTGTAGACACACTTATGTTAGCCTTGATCTTCCAAGGGAAATGAGAAGCAGCAAAAAGGACAGGGTGACATTGACTTAAGTCCAGATCAACACCATAACTACGTATCTCATGCTCTACTTCAGATTAACCAGTTCAGGTGGAAAAGATGCCACTATTAACACCCCTAAAAGATAACACTGGTTTTCCAGCTATCCCGCACAGGCACTGCCCCAGGTCCTGCACACATCTGCCTCTTCCAGCACAGAGCATGCAGACGGGCTGATCTGCACAGGTCTGCTTGGCAGTGACATCTCAGCCTTGCTCACACCACTGGCAAAACCAAACTGAGCAACAACCCACCATGATGAGCGAAAATGTTAAACCTGACTTCACAATGAGCACTGCCTTCAGATCCTTCCTACTAATTTTCTTAAGCCCTGGTATAGACTCATCAAACATTCTGCTGCAACCCTGTTTGCAAAGATGCACTGTCTCTCTAAATGGTTAGAAAAAACAAGCTCACACCCCCTCATCTCTTCCATAACACAGAAGAAAAAGGCACATTAACAGTGCCCTTTTTGCAGCACAGAGCAGCAATGCACTGCCTTGTCTGCATGGTACTTCAGAGGGGAAGAATATCTGCAAGTCATCTCAATACTTGGTTTCTAGATTTGCAACTGCTGAATTTGACTTGTTTCCACAGAATCAAAGTCTCTCTCCAAATATTTGAAGTATCTGGGGTAAATCTTTTATTAAAGCTAAATTGTATGATAATCTCATTGAGACTGCAAGCCCGCTGATGGCACACAAGCTGCTGCATGTGGGATTTAGGATACTTTGGTCTCAAATTAAAAAAGTCCTCCAAAACAGAAAAGTCCCCCAAAAGTAGCAATAAAAGTATTGCACCCTTATCCAAATGCTCACACAGGGAAAGACACCATGGGATAGCTTCAGCACAAGGTTTGAAAAGTGCCAGAAGCCGGAGTCCCCCATCCCTGCTCACATCATTAAAGACTAGAGCAATCCCAATAGAAGCAGTGCGTGTCACGACAGTCAGAAAACCTGCCAGCATTTGGAATTCATTCAGAAAGATTTTCAGCACACATTTAGGGGGGATGACACAAATGACAGGACTCACACACAAGATTGTTCAGAATGGGCATCTGCATTCTGCATTCATGTTTACACCCAAAGGAAACAGCTGGAGCATTTGGCACTTTCCACGCACCTTAATAGCAGCTGTGAGCACCTCCAAAATACAGGCTCATTACTTTGCAATTTAACTCCCAGACTTTCAGATTAGATAATGGTCCAGTACAACCATCTGACCCGTCTTATGGCACAAACCACAGAACCTCCCCTCATCAAGACCTCCAGCATAACCAGTGACCTGTCAAAACACTTAACTTTGTAGAAATAGTAAGAACAATGATTCCAAATTGATTAGCTTCAGCTAACTGGGAAGCTAACTTGAGGTTAAGGAATAACTTTAAATGATTATTTCCCCCTGATTAGAATATATCATTTCCATTGCAATGTTGATAAATGTTGTATTCCAACCATACTCTCTAAACTGTATCCAGAATCTACAGAAACATCATGATACTCTGGGGCTGGCAGCACACTGCAGCTGGTTGCCACCCTGCTTAGGTCTGATATTCAGTAGTGGCCTAGCGTTCAACATTCCATAAGGAGACTGATGGCTGCAATCCTACCACAAACATTAGCACGCTCAAGTCTTCCACTGTCTGTTACCACCAAGCACTCCAGCTTCCAGCCCAGGTAACAAATAAAGTGCTGAGCACTCTGTCTGCCTCAGCCCAAGAAATAAAGTGCTGCAGAAACACAGCAGCATTGAGCTAAAACCCATCCAGCACAGAGCAGGAGAGGACGATCCCTACAGACAGTTCCTCATGCTGGAGGAGTCCTTCCAATTCAACAA